>PVHP010001792.1:0-99950 GCA_004024765.1 Zapus hudsonius | reverse complement strand
CACACGCCGATGGCCATTTTTCAAAAACAAAACTGTGTTGCAAATCCAATGACCCTCTCTTTCTAACCAATCTCCATTCCACAGAACCAGGTGGGCTACCAACTTGTTAATCCAGGGGGGATCAAAGCATTCAGGCCCCTTCCTTCAAAAAGTCCACATTCTTCCTGTTGTTCTAATGCAGACCAGCTGGCCCAATCTCGATGGTTGTAATTAATCTCTCAAACAATTGCAGGTGAACGGGCAGCAGTTTTGACCCAAAGATCTTTCTTTCTTTCTGTGCCATCTCCATCTGCTCACACCAGTCCATCTTTACGTAAAGCAACCCTGCACAGGTTTCCAGGACACAGGCAGGCAGAATGCAGCAAGCCTCGCACGCAAACTGCTTCTGGCACAGTCCTGACAAAGTTCTTTCTCCCCCTCGTAAGCCAAACCTCACAGTCCATAGTTCTCAGTACATTCATGTCTTTCTACTCTGACCAGAATGATCCATGAAGCTGTACTCACAACACTGCGAGGCATCTCTTAGGCTGAGATTTCAAGTCCTTCCACATCCTTCCTGATCATTTCCAGAAGACCAAAGCCACAAGATCAGGGTTCTAGCAGCAACAGATGACCCCCACGTCCTGGTACCAAAACTGTTGCAGTCAGCTTTCTTAGTTGCTGCACAAAAAGAACCCAAACAAAAGCGGCTTGTAGAGGAATGGGTTTATTTGGCTTACGGACTGGAGGGGAGACTCCATTCTGGCAGGGAAAACGATGGCATGAGCAGAGGGCTGGACATCACCTCTGCCACAGCACTGCAAACAGCGGCAGGAAGGTGTGCCAAACACTGGCAAGGGGAAGCTGGCTTATAACCCCCAAAAGCCCACCCCCAACAACCCAGCTCCAGAGAGGTTGTAAAACCCAAACTGCCATCAGCTGAGGATCGATCTATCAGAACACATTCAATTGTTTGTGGGGGACACCTGTATCAAACCATGACACCTGGGAATCAGCTGGGTATCCTCCTCCTTGGGCAGTCTGGGATAGTCCATGGGGTAGGGGGTTATGGATAACCTAGGAGTCAGCCCGGTTCCACCCCCCTTTGTATGTTGTTACTGAGAGGAGCAATGTCTCTGAGAGCTCTCCCCTACCATGGTTCTTACAATCTTTCCACCCCCTCTTCCGCTCAGTTCCCTGAGTCATGGTGGGTGAGTATTAAGGCTGCTTTATTGTTGAGGCCTAAGGTGGCTCTGTACTTCTGCTTTAGGTTGTGTTGAAAATCGTTGGTGTCTGTCTGGTTAGCTTATCCTGGGTTGACTGATTGGCTGTGGTTATGGGTCTCTTGCTTATCCCATCACTCTCTGCGGGGTTTCATGTGGATCCTCCATGGTAGGTCTGGGGTGGCTCATCTCTGGCCAGGATGTCAGCTATCGGCCTGCAGCTCATTTGTAGGGTTGGAGGATCCATAGCTCTCTTTCTCTGCCTTCTGAAAAATACAAACAGAATCTCCATCAAATAGTGAGATCAGTATAGGTTACCTGAGATACACATTTCTGGATTAGCTAGATTCTATTGTTAGTAGCCTCTTTGTAAATCACTCATATAGTGCATTTCTCTTTTTGGGGTTCCAAGATTTTGGTTCCTACTGCATTTCACACTTGAGTCCCCAGTTCCAGTTAAGGGCTCCCTATCACTGAATGGATTACTTGGCCGAATTAAAAGCTGTTGATTGCCTCCCCCAGGCTTTTTTGCTCCTCCATTGCACAAGTGCTTGTTTCATGGTTCACTGTTTTCTCCCAGTAAGAAGTGTGTTCAGCCTACTCATGGCAGCAGACTGTGTTTCATGTCAGTGGTCTCTGACTACTCCAGCTGTCATTGACCAGCTTCCCCTGGTAGCTTATGCAGTGCCTTCCAGCTCTGCACCTTTTGGGGGCTGGTTACCTTTCTGGACCTCACAGGGTCTCTTGGTGTTGATTTTTCCTGTGTAATTTTTAATATTGATGTTATATTTTACTTTAATTGTTGATCTAGTGCAATATGTGGATTTTTATTTGTATAGTTGCTATTAATGGTTCATGGGCATGAGAATACTTCCAACACATGGAAATATAATTACTGCCTTGCAATACAAAAACATTTACTTCTGAGTTTTTAAAAATATTTTATTATTTTCAGACAGAGAGTAGCTGAGGTTTTATTTAAAATATTTTATGATTTGAAAGCAGGAAAGGGAAGCATGAGAAGAGAAAGACAAAGAGAGAGAAATGGCACACCATGGCCTCAGCAACTACAAATGAACTCCAGATTCATGTACTAATGTGCATCTGGCTTTACATAGATACTGGGAAATTGAACCTTGGTTGTTAGGTTTTTCAGGCAAGTGCCTTGACCCCTGAGTCTCTCTCCATGCCCCTCCCCCCTCTTTTAAACAGAAGTTTCTTAATTGATTTCTGAATTTTTACAAATAATTTACACTTAAAATATTTTATTTATTTATTTTCAAGCAGTAAGAGAAAGACAGATATAGAGGGAACAGGCATGCCAGGACCTGCAACTGCTGCAAACCAACTCCAGATGCCTGTACCACTTTGTGAATCTGGCTTTATCTAGGTACTGGGGAATTGAACACCAGTCATTAGGTTTTACAGGCAAGTGCCTTAACTGCTGAGCCATTTCTTCAGACACTTTTTATTCAGTCTTATTAAATAACGTTAAAAATGCTAGATTTTGAAATATTAAGATTTAAAATTTTTGCAATATGCAGATGTAATGATAAAATGATTTATAGTCTATATTTTCAATTATTTAAAAAATGAAACTTATCAGTAAGAAAGGAAAAGTTACTGAGTCAAGGGAGCCTCTTTTTCCTCTATTTAAAGTATGTGAAATATATCAGAGTGAGGACACATGAAGCTTCTCAATTTGTAGTGATAAACATACCACATGTTGCCATTTTCTCAAGTAATTTATATTAAAGTTAATGGGCACTAAACATCTGAAAACCAGCATTTGTCATTTTATATAATGTCTGCCAAATCGTCATTATACTTAATCTTCATGCTGTTGGGTTATAGGATTTTTTTTCTTTCCAATTTACTAGTCAGACAAATGAGAGAGGACTACCTCTACTGGAAATTTAACCAAGAATGATTTGGCTCTCTGATATTACTGAATAACAGCCTGCCAAGAAGTAAATGCTCTTTTAAACACCATAGTAGAGAGAAATTATACTGATAAAAGAGTATAAAATATAAAAAAGAAAGGAGTCTCTGATTAAGATGCTTCTGTATGCCATACTCTAATAAGAGAGAAAATTAAGGTGCAAAATCCATGAACAAATAGTTTATGTTGTATTTTTCAAGTTTATTTATTAATTTTATTCACAATATATGAATCTTAATTTTGAAATTAGATAAAAATATAAAATAGACATAGAAAGATGAAACATAAATTTTGATATGAATTGCCCCTCATGATCATAATTATGGGAAGTGAACATATATTAGATGAAATCACAATCAGCACTGTGAGAATTGACTTGGTTTTACTTGAAAGCATTTTGTAAAAGAACCATAATAATCAAATTTCTCCTCTGTTAGGAAGGAAATACAGAAGTACTGACTGGATATTGCACTTGGTTTCTAAAGCAGATGAAATGTCACATCCTCATTCTGTACCAGGGAGAAGGCACGGTCTATACTCTATTTCTCAACATAAAAACTGAGTCTTGAGACTTCTATTTAGACATATTATAGCCCGATATAGTGGCTCACCTCTATAATCCCAGCTCAGGCAGGAAAAGTCCAGGATGGACCACAGAGTAAGTTACAGGACAGCCAATTAAATTGCATTGAGGGAATGGTAACTAGGTCCCATAGAGAGATACTTTTCAAAGTACTGTTAGACTCTATAAGGTTAAACTGGTCTCCACAAGTCTACCTTCTTTTCTCTTGAGTTGCTACTAAGCCTTTTATATGTGTTATACTTGTAAGGTCTCAGTAACACCAGCCAGATGTAGTTCAAAACTGGCTGTACCTGACCTCTCAGTGACGTTGCATAAAAAACACTTTCAAAGTCCATTAAATTTTGAAACACTTCAAGGTATTGGCTAGTGCTGAACCTTTGTTTTATGTTTTGGTTTCTTAAAGGTTGCCCATAATTCACCACATTATAAAATTTACACATCTTCCATATCATTTCATCGAGTTCATCCCTCATCTATAACCACCACCAGGCCGGTGAGTCACAGAGAACACTTGTGAATGAGCAGATTCCCCCACAATCAGGTACTGAGAACTGGTCATACTGGGTGGATTCTAGCTTTCATCCTTTGCTTTATCCCCCTTATTGCTACAGGTAAAATATCTTCAATATTTGTCTCTAGCTTTTATACCTAACCACATTCTGAAGAAAGAGGAGAAAGATAGCAACATTTCCACTTTAAAAAGAAATTCAGAATCTGTTTGCTGTGCAAGAATTTGGATCTGAAATCAGATGCTGGCTGTGGGGCTGTGCACCTGATGCTGGAGAGGTGTAGACAGGAGCATCCTTACAGCTCCCAGGGGAGCCAATGAAGCCTCATCTGTGAACTTCAAGCCACTGGAAGACATTGCTTCAAAAAGAGTGGGCAGCATGCCCAAGGATGATACCTGAGGTTATCCACAATTGTTAATGCACATGTGCACACATGCTTGTACACATATGAACACACATAGAAGCTAAACTGAGAACCTTGAGTTCAAGACCAGCCTGGACTTCATAATAAGACCCTGTCTCAGAATCAACACGCACACACACAGAGACACAGACACAGAGACACAGACACACACACACACACACACACACACACACACACACACACACACACAGGTTGTTCTTGAAGAATACTTTCTCAAGGGACTTATTCGCAAGCTAGAAAAGTGCTCACTGCCTTACATCTTTTCTAAAGTCAAACATTTTAAAGATCAAACCATAACTTCTGAGCTTATTCCTATTAAGATAATCATCTGTAATTCATAAATATTGAGCAATTCTTAAAATTATAATAAAAGAGAAAAGCCACATTTTGTCTATGTCTTTTCAGTCTATTCCCACACAATTATGAATGAAAATGAAAATTTTCATGGACAGAAGTGCATTTTATTTTAAAATGCTTCCAATTTCCATCAATGCAATCAACAATGTACCTTTTATGTGCTAGGTAGGATTTTCAGCCCTTAAACTCATTTACCAAGGTTAAATACATAAAAAATGTGATTGAGACAAAAATCAAAATAGTAAGTTACATACTATGCTTTATAACAATAGATGGCACAGAGAGGAATTAATGCTTAAAGAGATGCAGGGGTGAACAAAATTAAGAGCAGGGATATAATTTTACATATGCTGAGGAGGAAAACTTTGCAGGTGTCAGATAAGGAAAAGAGAAAAGAGTAAATACTTATAACACCTGTGTAGTACTGAGTAAAAAGCAAGAAAAATCTACTTCTGGAGAAAAGGGTGTATTGTAGAAGGAACTATTCTTTCATGATGCTGAAACTGAGGACTGAAAACTGAGGATTAAATACAAGAAAAAAAGAAAAAAAAAGCTTTGTTTATCACATGCAGCATTCTTTGTAAACAGTAGGCAATGCAATCCAATTTATGGAAGCTTTTTAAGTCTGTGGTGCTGTGAGAGATCTGAAGATAATACTATTAGCAAGGAAACTCAGCTTACTGCATGGACAAGGACTTAACAACTATCAAGTAGCCTGACTTGTCTGTGGTGACTCCTGGACCACTGACAGTAATTTTCAAATCAATCCCCCACAAAAGCAATACAACACAAGATGTCATTTGAAACAGACTCATATCCCATGTTTGAAGTATCAAAGAGAAATTTGCAATAAATACATGTTGAGGACGAGTTTGGGAAGTAGACAGAATGCAGGAACAGTTTGGGAATTCTCTTAGAGTAATGAGACTGTAAGAGTCAGGTGGAAGGAAACAAATTACAACCTAAAATGAAAAATCTCTCTCATGGGCTCATAAACAGATTAACACAGTGGTGGGATAATCCAGTCTTACCTATTTGAAAATAGAAATTTCTTAAATAGATAAAACTTTTATGTACTTCGTTCTCTTTGGAGGCAGGGTCTCATTGTATCTAGCCTGAACAGGGAAGTTACTTTATAGCCCCAGGCTGGCCTCCAACTCCTGGTCTTTCTCCCATCTCAGCCTCCCAATGCTGGGATTAAAGGAAAGCAACACCACATTTCGAAAAAAAATTTTGAAATATTTTTCAAAAAGGAATCAAACACCACTAAAAGAAAAACAAAAACAAAACATTCAAAAAAAAAAGATAAGGAAATGTCAGACACAGTATATGTAATCGAAGTCTAAAAAGTAGGAAAGAAAATGGCAGAGACCCTTATGTATTTTATAAAATGAAAAAAAAATCAATCAAAGATTCAAGAATCCAAGCAGAACACAAACATCCTAATATATATATACTAAAGCCATACTGTGAAACACCAAATGTCAAAAAAAGCAGTTTTACAGACAAGTAAAAGATAGAAGGAAATTTTACCTACAAAGGAATGTAAATAAGAATTTTTCTGATATGTTCAGAATTTACTCTGACAATAAGAACATGTTGTGTGATATATTTGAAGCATTGAAAATAGTGACTTAAAAACTATCAGTACAGAATTCTGTGATCAGTAAAAATATGTTTTAAATAGAAACTAAATAAAATTACTTTCAGTCAATCGCAACCTGAGAGAAATAACCAGTTCTGTGTACTTTAAAGCCAATTAAGTTTATTCTAAGAGGAATGTTTATCAGATGTGAATAAGCAAAAGCAAATGCAAAGGTCTAAAAATGCTAAATTAAAGAGACATTGCTTTCTTATTTACAACTGCTATTAATGTTAGACTAAAACATTGCCAACATATTATGGAAAATAATGGAAAATATATAGCATATCAAAATAAAATACATAATAGAATAAATGTTGAAATGAGAAAATAGAAAAAAGTAAATATTTTTAAAAAATATTAATTATATTCCATATGCTCCTCTTAATATTTATTTCTTTTCAAGGAGAGAGAGAGAGAAAATGAGAATGGGAATGCCAGGGCTTCTAGCCACTGGAAAGGAAAATGAACTCCAGATGCATGTGCCACTTTGTGCATCTGGCTTTACATGGAAACTGGGGGATCAAATCCCCAGGGATATTAGGCTTAGAAGGTAAGTGCCTTCACTGCCGAACCATCTCTCTAGCCCTGTTCCTTTTAATATATATTTATTATACAATCATACAGTGTTTCTAATTATTAACAATAAATAAGGTATATATATATATATATATATATATATATATATATATATATATATATATATATATATATATATATGTTCAAATGATGGAAAAATATAAATAAGTGAATCGATCAGGTAGAATAGGCTGCATTAAAGGAATATGTAAATGGGAAAGTTCTAGTGAATGTTTAAAATAAAGGTCTGTATTGATCAGGTATAAATTGGGAATCACTTTATTGTTGCTTTTCTTTTATAGTTCAATCACCTAGGCACTTTAACATGCATTTTACCTCATTAATATCTCCATCTACCCATCATGCAATTTTCTTCTTATTCCTGGGACAAAACAACTAACCAGAAGCAGCTTAAGGAAGACATCATAGTCAGCCACACACCACTGGGAAGAACCTCCAAACCAAGAACAGTTATGGGAGGAAGGGATTTATCTAAGTTAAGGATCCAGGGAAAGTTCCATAATGATGAAAGAGGCTGCCCTCCCTTTACAGGTACAAGCTTCAAGAAGGCTCCACCTCCCCCAAACCCCACGAACATCACAAATTACCAACAATTGAGGAGCAAGTATTTATATAAACATGAGACAATGGGAGATATTTCATTCACACCACCAAATTCCACCCCTTACCCCCATAAACTCATGGCTAACTCATGATTCCAAATTCACTCAGTTTATCTTTAAAGTCCAAAGTCTTTAGCCATTGTAATACTGTACAAATTCTGTACCTGCTACATATGGTACAACGTCTTTACCAGTTACACTAGTGTAAAAATTTAAAAGTCCAAAATTTCATCTGAGATTCTTAGCTATGAGCCTATAAAATCAAAGCAAGAGTTATATATTTCAAAAATATGATGACACAGATTTAACATTTCTATTCCAAAAAGGAGGAATTGGGGCACAGAAAGGAATGATTGGGCATAATGCATGATGAAACACCAGCAGGGCAAACATACAATTATATGGCTCCATGTGATGAAATCCTCAGGTCTCCAAAAGGTATTGGCAACTCTGCCTCTCCAGTGATTCTTCTTGCTTCTCAAGCCAGCAAAGTTACTCCTCCCAAAACTTAACCAACTTGCTATAAATTCCCTCATTTAAATTTAGTGTCCTAAAATCTACACAGTCAACCTTGATTTTGTCTCTTGTAGCGTTTAGCTTGATAACATCATATGGCTATGTTTATCCTTTCATCATTATTTGATGAAAGGATTAATATATATGGTGACTGTAACTAAATATAATGTAATTATTTAGGAATATATGTCTCTCATTAACAATATTAATGCAATCCAAGTGCTTAAAAGATTTGTGGTTCCCTTTATCACAGTTTACAAATTACGTTCCAGGCCTTTAAATGAAACCTGAACATATTGACAGTATTGTAATGCAAAGATCACCTCCCATGCAGATCTCATGTGCCACTGTGTGGACATTTGACAGAATAAGCAATTTTCATCAAAGTCTGAAATCCTTTTAATGGCAAAAATGTGCTCCCTCAACAAAGAAAGTATGCTTTTTGAAGCATAACACAATTTACAGCAATTTGACAATTTTGGTATATCTTTGTGGTATGGATTTCTTTGTTAATTGTATAGTTTTATGAAGGTTAGGAAATAATTTCAAGCATTCATTCAAGTATTACCTCTGGATCTATGATCACATTTTTGGAGAAAGTATTTATATTAAGATCCTGTATTTGAGTAGTGTGTGTGTGTGTGTGTGTGTGTGTGTGTGTGTAGGGGGTCATATGTGTGTGCGTACGTGTGGGGGGAGGCTTGTGGGCACATATATGTGGAAAGGATGTGTGTGAAGGTCAGGAATTGAGTCAGGGGTCTTCCTCTACAGCTCAAACTTTATTTACTGAGGTTGGGTCTACATTGAAACAGGATCTCCAGATTCAAGTATTCTAAATAGTCAGATTGCCCCTGGGATCCCCTGTCCAAACCTCCCTAAGGCTAGGATTCCAGGCTGGCTGCCACACCCACTCAGAATTTGTATCAATTCTTTATCCACTGAGCCATATTTGTGGCCTTCACAGTTCTTATAAATCTTATAACAAAAATTATTTAAATGGCAGATACTGATGGTCACCTGATTGTGCTAGAACAGTCATGGCTTTCTCTTCTTATGTAGCCCTCCTTAGTTACTAATGAATCCATGAATAATTGCCTTGTTAAGTACTATTGTCAATAAGATAATATGATATGTTGTCGTTTGTTTCCCTCCCGGACACCATGGGTCACCTAGGAGAAATATTGTTGGTTTCCCCTGCAGGTCACTGGTCACAGAGGAGGCAGGCAGCTGTGGGTTGCCAGGCTGCTGCCTTAGGTCTGTGGCTGAGCTGGAAGGAGAGAGAGAGAGAGAGAGAGAGAGAGAGAGAGAGAGAGAGAGAGAGAGAGAGAGAGAGAGAGAGAGAGAGAGATTATATTTATAGAGATAAGAAGCCAGGAAAATTAGGAGCAGGGGAGAGCAAGGGGATTGGTCAGGCAGGGTGGTCAGTGGGCATCTCCAATGGATAGGTGGGGCAGGTAACCTGTGAATGCCTAATTTACATAAATTGAGGGGCTTGCTCAGTCCTGAACTGCAGGAAGTTTTTGATTCTAGACATGGATTCCATTGTGATGGTTGCAGACAAATTTGTCACCTGGGACTGTCACCTATTGTCAGCCCTGCTGGGATGAGAACTCAGGATTCACTGTGGCTTGCTTAGGGAGCAGAGAGGTTTAAGGTTAAAGGTGGGGTTGGCAAAACTCCTACAGGAATCTCCGAGCAGAGACCACCCAGGGCTTCATCCTGCCTCAACTTTCCTTAACCCTATATCCTCCGTGCCCTTTTAGCAAAGTCCCATAATATGTGATTGCAAATCACATCAGACTTAGTGAAAGCTTAATTTTATATGAAATGTATAAATATATAAAAAAATCTAAGAATCAAATCTCCTTCCTATGAAATATTAAGAATGCCTTAAAATACCCCTTTATTTCTTTTGTGGAATTAAAGAGAGGGATATCTTAATTTAACTTTTTAAGAGAGCAACTAAACTAAAATGAGTCAAGGGCACATGATTAGTAAATTACTAAGTTTCAAATGAACTAAAAATAGTCTCCATATTTGGGTGATGTTTTTAATGATATTCCTCTAATTTACATTGGACTAATATAACTATAAAAAATGAAGGAAAATAGCTATTCACTTAAAATTTAATTTTATAATAACAGGTAAATTTTGAAATATTTATATATCTGAATAAAGTATGCAGCATAATAAAATAAATCATTGTTCTTCTGAAATGAGAACTTACCTAAATATTCTGTCTGGTTGATTTTTGTTGCTATCTAGTAGGGATACCTGAAAGACTGAACACCCCAAAGCTAACCAAAGGAGATTGCTAGGGAGAGCGGTATTGTACATTATCTCTTCTCCATCTCTGATAGAAACACCACAACTGGCAGTGAATAAAGACCAGGAAAACCAACAAAAGAGCCAATGCAGATACATACAAGTAAACAGTACTACACAAAATCAATGGTCCATTTTTATCTTATTGATTTCTACTTTCTCCAAATAATATCATTCTGCACTTGTTATTCTTTCAGTCAGCATTAGGTAGCCTGCACTCAGCTTGTGGGCCTGTAGAGCTCTGGATACTAAAAAAAGTGGATATTAGTCTTTAATTGAATCTTGTTTCCATGACAACAAGTGGAGGGAAAAGTCCAGCTTCACACTAAGGTTTTCTGGACATAGCCATAGGCCTGGAACTTGAGAACAGAGTTATAGAGCTCTGTCACTTGCTATTACTTTAGACAAGTTACATAGCTTTCCTCTTTAAGACTCTATATCAAGTCTATGTCACACTCATCTTAAAAGTTTTATGAAAGGCAATGATTTCAGGTATATGAATTTCCAATTATGATTCATGAAATCTAATATTGATTTATTGATAATCTTTTAATCTTGATAGCATTACTTATTTTTGCAATATCATCAATTCTAGATAAACTTTCATTTTAAAATAATAAGTTTCCTATGGTGGGAGTAATAATCAATTTTGTTTTTTAATACTGATCTAACTAAACGTTTGAGATTACTATATAAAAAAACTCCTGGGTTACAGAGCAGATACCCTAAATGGCTTTTTAAAACAGGTATCTGCCGCCTGAAACCCACTGTGATTTTCCTTGTAGAGAGACTTTAATTTTAAACATAACCAACACAAATTTCTTCACATGCTTTGTTTCCACATTATGTTAGCACTACTCATCTTCCACACTGTCCTTGAGAGTAGCAAATTCATATTTTAATATATTTCCTGCATGAGAGGCAAACTGTACAGTGATAAATTCAATACCATAAAATGACTAATATACCCACAAAATAATTATAATTTATAGTGCTGATAATATTTAGTTTTAATTAATCAATGGTAATAAGCAGAAAAATATATATGAATTAGGGACTGGAGACATGGTGCAGTGTTTAAGGTAATTACCTGCAAAGCCTAACAACCTGGCTCCATTACCTATTACCCATGTAAAGCCAAATGCAAAAAGCGGTGCATAAATCTGGAGTTTGTTTGAAGAAGTTGGAAGCCCTGGAGGACCCATTATTTCTGTCTGTCTCTCTTCTCTATCTCTCTCTGCTTGCAAATAAATAAAAATACTTTAAAAAGAAACATGGATGTAACTGGAAAATACTGCATTGAGGTAACATATGCCACAGTCTCTCTCCTTGCAAATAAATAAATAATTAAAAAGATTCAAAGAAAGATGGTATGTTGGTAGAAAGTTTCTAAACCCAAATAAATTGTTGTGGTCTAACTTAAATAAAAGAAATATATGTGATTGGTCACTAATTACATCAGGTCTTTCTGTCTGTATATGATGCAAGTGTCAAAATGTATAGCTATTTTGCCCTTTTGTCTTCATTAACAAACCCTCAAGAAAATTTTCAGAAACAGATAATCAAACGGTAGAAATTCCCAAGAAAGATGAAAGTAAAGAAAATATAAAGTTAAAATTCAGGGAGTGAAATGTGAAATGAATATAAATAAAATTAGAGGAAGAAAAAGTGAATGTAAAATGCTGACATCATTTCCACTCATCCAGAGGACGTAGCAGAGGTGAACACAGTATCATAAACAAGGGAGGAAACATGATGAAAAAGATGAAATGCCTCACAGGAACTGGTGGTGGCTACAACTTCATGTTTAAGGTACATTTGGGCAAATTTTAACATTAAAAGCTCAGATGAAAATAATGTTGGAAGCTAATATAAAATAAAGAAGCCTGACAATTTGCCAGACCACGGAAATGGTCCTTGATCCATGTAAATCATACAATAAAAAGAAGGCAAGCTGGCTCAAAACATTGCTAATATTGCTACAAAGAAATCAAAACACTTTTCCATGCCCTAGAATACAATGGACTTTGTCTTACCTTCATTAATTTGCAATATGCTATGTTCAGTTTTAGTATGTATTATGTTCATTTCCAAAATATACATATAACTCATAGTGTCTGTATAAATTTTTGATAGGATTTGTTTGCAAGTTTGTTATGCACTGTCCCATACAAACACACACAGGGAAAGCCTTGTTAACAAGTACAGTGTAAGTTTCCTGTTTTATGTCACATGTTTTATGAGTAAGAGTGGCTAGAGACAACCTCTAAACATCGATGCAACTTTTCACTAGAGCTTAAACAAAAAGTCAATCTTCATAAAAATAATTGTATATTTTATAAGGAATGCTATAGTAAACCTGCAATTCCATTTATATCCAAATGCAGCCAGAGCTTAGAGTCTGAGTAAAGGAGGTATGGTAGTTTAAAGGTAAAATGTCCTCCATGGTCGGAAGTGTTTTTTATGAAGCTTCCTACTTTTCCCTCAGCTGGTGGAACCCTTGGGAGCTGGAGCCCTACCAGAGGACGTGTGCTGCTGGGGGGGGGGGTGACCTTGGTTGTTCAGAGCCAGCTAGCCCAGTGTGCTTTTTGCTATGGATGTATATGAAGTGAGCCAGCTTCCTCCACCGTGATAAATCTTACCTTTGGAAACTGTAGACCTGAAATCAATTCTTTCCTTCCATAAGTTGCTTCTGGTTGGGATATTTGTCCCAGCCTTGGGAAGGTTACTGCTATAGGAAGAATGTAAATAGAGGCCAACCTTTTTATTTCAGCTACCCCTCCTATTCATTAGTTCTTCTACTTTGAAAAACTCCCTTTTTCCACTTCTATAATCTCTATTTCTCGCCTCTCTCTCTCTTTCTCTCTCTCTCTGTCTCCTCTCTTTCATTTTCTTGTGTGTATGCTGTTTGTGTGCATGATGTGGCATCCACCTATGATGGCTGGAGTGGAAATTCCAGTGTCCAGATCCATTGTTTTTTTTTTTTTTGTCCAGCTCTTAGTTTGAGTTTAAGTCTCATAACTGAGTCATAAGCTTGTGAGCACAGAAGATTCTCAGATCATTGGTAGCTACTTTCCTTGGATCTGGAAATTTGAACTCTGGTGGTCTTCAGTCCCCTCAGGCTGTTATGCTTGTACAGGAAGCTTACATATCTGCTGAGCCATAGTCCCAGCTCCTCTGACATCATTTTATTAAATTCAATTCATGGTGAACTGTATGTCTTACAAGATCATACTCTGTTCCTTTCGTGAATCTGCTCTCCCTTGTGTGTGAAATGTGACTTTGCAATGTCAGTCTATGATGCTAACATTGTCAGAGCTAGATTTACACAGAAATAATATCAATTTTTCTCAGTATGTGTTAGAGAAATTACTACATCAATGCTAATACAGTTCTGGTTTTGTATAAATTAAAGATATTTGCTATTTTACAAGAAGTCTCATATTTTCATAAGATGTAAAACTGTTTCAATATGTAATGTTGGTTTAGGTTTTAAAAAGTTTTAAAAATTGTTTGATTCCCCAATATCCATGTAAAGTCAAATTCACATTTTCAGTGGCTAAAGGCCCTGGCATTCTCTCTCTCTCAATGTTTCTCTCTCTGTCTCTGTCTCTGTCTCTGTCTCTGTCTCTCTCTCTCTCTCTCTCTCTCTCTCACACACACACACACACACATACACATCAGTAAACAAATAAAATATTTTTTAAGAAAAAAAGGTTTTTTTAAACTGGGTTGTTCATTTCCTTTAAAATAAATGCAAATGTGCATGGTAGTATACATATATACATATATATATATATATATATATATATATATATATATATATATATATATATAACCAATAAAATGGTATAGATTTTCAGGCAAGTATAATGGCACTATATATATGCATATGCATGGATGGTACAACACTGCTTTGAAGGGTCTCCAAAGGAATGAAGCCCCAGGATTGAAACCCCATGCCTACCACGGGAAGGTTGAGAAACATAAATAATCTATATCCCAATTCCTGGGCTGGAGAGATGGCTTAGTGGTTAAGGCACTTTCCTCCAGTGCCTAAGGCCCCAAGTTCAATTCCCCAGTACCCCCATAAGTCTCTCTCTCTGTATCTCTCTGCTTGAAAATGAATAAAATATTCTTTAAAAAAATAAATAAATCCCAATTCCTTACTGGGCATTTGGGGTTGAAAACATCATCTGTGCATTACTGTGAGGTTTTTATTCACTCCATTACTTTTTTTTATGTATAACAGAATAATCATTTTGCTGTCCTTTGTTTTGGCCAAGAGGGAAGTTGAATAACTTAGTTGAAAAATATATCATGAACTGAAAATTTGGACCATTTAAATTGCTTGAACTTCTGTCAGGAAGCTAACAAGGTTTTTAACCCAAATTTTGAAAGAAAATATGTATCATATTTAATTGATAAGTATGCTAATATTTCTATGATACTAATATTTTAAAGGAAATATCTTTTAATGAATTTCTATTAGCATATTGAGATGGTCATTTTTATGAATTTTTCAACAAATAAAATATCCCACTGACTGCCAAACAATTTAAGGAAATAAAATGAAGCAGGCTTTTAAAAGATATCTTTAAAAAATTTCCTATGTGGTGCTGTTAAGATGTGGATGAGAATTTATCTAAGTGAAACATAATTGTTCATAATATATTCTTTTCAAGGTAGAATTTTACAACAGTTCTTTTTTAAATATCTGTATTATGAATAATTATATACATTGTATGAACAAATCCCATAAATGTGTCCATGTTTCCCTCCTTTCTGTCCCCTACCCACTGGGGTACTTCCTCAGTGTGCATACTGGATCCATCCATTGGACAGGGGGGTATGAACTACACAGAGATAAACAGGTTTTCATTCTTCTTTTTCTTTTTTTGTTTCACCTTGTGTATTTTGCTGAGGGGAGCAATGTCTCAGGACACTCTCTCCCATCATGGATCTTACATTCTTTCTGCCCCTCTTCGCTCAGTTCCCTGAGTCATAATGGGTGAGTTTTAAGTCTGTTTAATTGTTGAGTTAGTGTTGAGATCTTAATTATCTCTGGACCTTTGCCCTGGGTTGTGTGGGGTATCAATGGTGTCTCTCTCCATTAACCTTTCATGGGTTATCAGGCTTGATATGGTGATTTTTCTCCTGTTTGCTTGTAACTTTTTCATTGGTTTCATTTGGGCCCTGTGTGAAGGCTAGATGTGGTTTGTCTCCTGCCTGGATGTCAGCCATCATCCAATGTCTTGTTGGAAGAATTGAGTTGTCCCTGGCTCTCTCAATGCCTTCTGAAAAATACAAACAAAATCTCCTTTGGGAGAGTGAGATCATTATAGTTTAAATGAGACAACATTGCGATTTTGGCTAGCTTCTAATGGCAGTAGCCTCTGTAGCTCTCTGGTAGTAGGAATTTCCCTAGGAGCCTGAGTTCTTGGTCCCCATAGGATTATGCCTTGGATCCCAGTTGCAGATAAGCATTCCTTGTCATTAAGTGGATCTCTTAGCCAATCAGTAAGCCATTGATTACCTTCTCTGTTTAGTGCCACTAATGCACAAATGAACATTTCTTGACTTGCTGGTCTCTTCCATACAGCCATGTCTGCAAAGAATGAAGGTGGTACTTTTATTGGCAATGCATTGAGTCTTTATATAGCTTTTAGAAGTATTATCATTTTCACAATATCAATTCTACCTATCCAGGAGCATGGGGGATTTTTCCATCTTATCACATTATCCTCAGTTTCCTTCATGAGAATTTTTATGTTATCATTATGTCATTCTTTCACCTCTTTGGTTACTGTTATTCCAAGGTATTTGATTGTGTTTGTGGCTATTTAAAATGGGACTGTTTCGCTGATTGCTTTTTCTGTATGCATGTCATTTGCCAAAGGAAGGCTACTGATTTTATATCCACCCAGTTTGCTGAAGGAGTTTATCACCTTCAGGAGTTTACTGATTCTATTCTTTCGGTCCATTTTGTATAGGATCATGTAATCTACGAAAAAGGATAGTATCACTTCTTCCTTCCCAATTATTATCCCTTTTATGTCTTTCTCTTGTGTTATTGCATTGGCTAGAACTTCTAGGACTATGTTGAAGAGCAGTGGTGAGAGTGGACACCCCTGTCTTATTCTTGAATTTAGTGGGAACTCCTTGAGTCTTTATTGAGTATTTTTTGGGCATTAGGAGTTTTGTACATGGCCTTAATTATGTTGATGTATAGGCCCTATTTTCCAAGTGTTTCAAGTGTTTTGATCAGGAGTGGTGTAGGATTTTGTCAAAGGCTTTCTCTGCATCAATTGAGATTACCATGTGGTTTTTATGGTTGTTATTAATGTGGTGGATTATGTTGATTGATTTCCATATGTTGAACCAACCCTATATCTGTAGAATGAAAGTGACATGGTCTAGGTGGATAATACTTTTATTATGTTGTTGTATACAGTTTGCAAGGATTTCATTCAGAGTTTTTGCATCTGCATTCATCAGTGATATAGATCTATAGTTTTCCTTTCTGGATTTATCTTTGTCAGGTTTTGATATTTGAGTGATGCAAGCTTCAAAGAAAGAGTTTGGAAGTATTCCCTGTTCTCCAATTACTCAAAAAGCTTCAGAAAGAGTGGTTTGAGTTCTATTGAAGGTTTGGTAGAATTTTGCTGAGAATCCATCAGGGCCTGGACTTTTCCTTAGGGAAATGTTTTTGATTATATTATCGGTTCTGATGGATGCAATAGGTTTATTTAGAATATTTATGTGCTCTGAGTTTAGTTTGGGCAGGTAGTAGGTTTCTAAGAATTAGCTCAATTCTTTAAAATTCTCCAATTTTGTGGAATAAAGGTTTTGAAAGTATGTCCTGATGATTCTTCCAATTTCATTGGTGTCCATAGTGATCTACCTTTTCATTTCTGATTTTGTTGATTTGGACCTTCTCCTTTTTCATTTGGTTAGATTGACCAGGGGTTTGTCAATCTTACTTATTTTTTCCAAGAAGCAGCTCTTTGTTTCATCATTTTTTAAAATTCTACCAAATTCCATCTGCTTTTCCTCCATTGTTTTGGGTCTTGTATCAAAGCTTGTGAGCTGGTTCTGCACATTTTAACTTCCATTGTCAATTTTCACTTCCATTTCCATTAAAACTTTGGATATAGAATCTGTACTAGGAAGTCCTGAACATGTCATCTCCTCCTGGGCTTGCATCTGTGCTCTTTCTTTGATATTTTCATTGTTGACTTCCACACAATTCCCATTGGCAAAATTGGTGTGGGGCTCTCAGCCTGTGAGTTCTTCTTGCATTGTGATTTGCCCATGTTCATGTGAGAGATTGCTTTTAACCAGGCCCTCAACAGAAGCAGTGACCGTCCACGAGGCAAGGACTGGTGAGGTTTTGACTCACCTTTAGTTCCTCTGGTGTCAGGAAGTGTGGGGGCTGCTCAAACCTTCAGCAACAGTAGCAGGCTGGGGACCGACTTTGATTGGAACCCAGTGTCGTTGGGCAGGGTTGTGAGTTGCACGTGCTGGTGGGGAGCTAAGGCATGGCTCCCTCACATAACCTTGCCTAAGGTCAGCAGTTCAGATATTAAAGTGTGGGTAAGAGGTCAGGAGCAGGTCCCAAACCTTGCATTCACCCCTGGTCAAGGAGTTAGTAGGTAGAGCCTCTGGTTGCAGGCTGGTGAGGAGCAAAGTAACTGCTTGCTTACCTGGCCAGAAAACCGGGGTCTGTGGGCACAGTTGTGGGGCACATGGGCTGGTAAGGGCCAAGCCAAGGCTCCCTCACCTGGCCTTGCCTAAGGTCTGGGGTCCAAACACGTAAGTGCCAAAAGAGTTCTTAATAAATATGTTGCCTACTATTATCCAAGTCTTTCTTAACCACTAGCAATCAAAGCCAAATGAAATTATATTAGATACTTTTGCATAGCTATGACCAAATGCCTTGTAGAAGGATTTAAGGTTTGAGAGGTCTGCATCCATCAAATCATGGAAGGCATGAGAGAGGGTAATGCACAGCATCATGACATCCAGGAAGAAGAGATGATAGAATACAGGAAGGTGTCATAGAAATAAATCGACTTCCTCTCAATAGGCTCCATTTTCTTCTTTTCGCCACCTCCTTTTTCCATCAAGGGATCCATTGATGAGAACTACCTGAAACTCAGGATCCTATCACTTCCTCAAAGTTCATCAAAAGGAAACCAAACCCCTAAACCATGAGCCTGAAGGGGTCATTTCATATTCACACCTCAAACCTTGCACTGATGCTTTGTGTAGCCTGGGACATTCTGATGATATGAACACTTCAAAACACAGAAAGAAAATGAAAAGAATCTTCATAAACTAAGAAGAAAGAAAACAAAATAATTCAGAACTAATAAAATATCTTTAGAATAGGGAAATGATTATTGCTTTAAAATATATCATCTAGTACTGACAAGTACAAAATGGTTATTGCAACCTGGTGACAGAAAAAGAAGCAAACACATGTCTCCATGGTTGAAAATAATTGGAAAAAAAAACTATAGGGTAGCCTTGTCCAAAGTGTAATAAAAATGAAATAAATATATAAAAAAGGTAAAATGTACTTTACTAAATTATTTTATCAAATATATCCAAACTGTAATCATATCTAAATGGAATGAGGAGTTTAAGTTACTCATTATGTCTTTTTTTTTTAAAAAAAAGAATATTTAATTTTTTTTGCAAGCAGAGAGAGAGAATAGAGAAAGAGAGAACGGGTGAGCCAAGGCCTCTGTCTCCTGCACTTGAATTCCAAATGCATGTGCCACTTTGTGCATCTGGCTTTATGTGTTTCCTGGTAAATTCAACTCAGGTCATTAGATTCTTCAAGCCTTTGAGTCATCTCCTGAGCCATCATTATGTATTTTACATATGCCTTGCTAAGTGGTGATATAGAATCACTTAGCAGACAAATCTCTGAGAATATCTGTGAGGTTATTTCTAAGGGATGACATTCTGGACTGAATGAATAGGAGAAATTTCAAGTCAAGGTTTGCCCTTGACTGCTGACATTGTTAGGGTCCGAGGCCAACCACCCCTTAGAAGGACAGAGGACACATGCCATAATGCAAGTCACACAGCGAGGTTTATTTGCAGCTAGCTGGGGTCCAAGTATCTGCCTGGCTCAACAAGAACCCTGAATGCAAGTTTCAGCAAATTTTTATATGTTTTGAGTCAGCAAGCACATATCACCCAGTAGTTTCCCATTTTCTATACAGCACATATTTTCAGCTTGTGACCTTCTGGCCACCACCTGGTGGTCACGTATACATTCCGGGAACCTAATCTCTTGACAAAGATCTAGTTTCTAGTAGTGACAGCTGGTTTACCAGAAATTAGTTTGTTCCTTGTTCTGAGAAGAGGCCTGTGTCATGCAGCAGCCACCAAAACTGTTATGGTGGTCCTTATGCTAAGTGGGCCCTAACAATGTAATATGAACTGTTAGTTGCTTCATGATCTTACCACCCCGCCTTCCCTGACATGATGGGCTGTACCCCAAATAAACCCTTCCTTTGATAAGTTACTATTGTAAGGGCCATGTGAGAAAGTGACTAATATTTAAGTGTTTCTCTTCTGTTTGTTTTTGTTTAGTTTTGTTTTTATGAGATAGTCTAATGTAGCCCAGACTGATCTTGATTTTTACTCTGTAGCCAGTCTGGCATCAATCTCATGCTACTTCTCACCTCATTTTCCCAAGTTATGGGATTAAAGGTATGAGTCACCACAACTTGCTTTACATAGCTTTTGTATTAAAGTCTTTTACAAATGCTTTACTAACTTTTGTTTTGTTTTGTTTTGTCTTTTCAGGTAGGGTCTCTCTCTAGCTCAGGCTGACATGAAATCCACTATGTAGTCTCAGGCTGGCCTTGAACTCACTGTAATCCTGCTAACTCTGTCTCTCAGGTGCTGGGACTAGAGGCATGTGCCACCATGGAGAGTTTACTAACTTTGTTTAATAGGGTGTTTGAAATATGTCTCATGTCACACAAGCCAAATTCCAAGGGCTATAAAACAACATGTGATTATTGTTTGGGCAAATTCAGAGATGTGATTTTTTTTCTTATTATAGCTAAATGTGTACATATATTGTAAAGAGGTATTGTAAAATGGTGAAGCTGGGGATTAGAATCTAAAGAGTACTCAGCTACTTCCAATGTACCTCAGAATTTAAGGAGCACCCAAATTCTTATCTGTAAAGTTAAATAATTGAAAATATTGACCACCAGAGGATAAGGTACAGTGGGAGCACTTTACTCAAAAGAAAATGGGAAGTTACAGAGATCTCCAGCCACCAGTGTGGAGAGAACATGGAGGAGAGGTTTTTAGCCAAAATATATGTTGTTTAGCTAAACAAGCAGAAGAAGGAAAGATAACAGAGGGCTCCGATCATGAGGATAAAGGTTTATGTGGGAAAAATCTTGAGCTCTCCCCCCCAGGCCATTAGTCCAGGGTGAGGGAAGGCCTTACCTTCCCAAGGCCTGTAAATTCAGAAGAGCTTCTCCTAAGAAGCTATATGGAGGGAAAAAAGCCTGGATTTTGATTCAGTGACTTTTAAAGAACTCTGCATGGTGAGTTAGAGAGACTGCTGGTTGGTCCATACCTGACCAATCAGTTTTTGCATCTAGGTTTGAGCTCTAGCTAGACACCTCCCACACAAGGGGAGGAAGAGTCAGGCCTGGAATCTGTGAACTTGCCTGAAACTGTCACAGTCTTACTACTTTTTAAAACTTTAGTGGTTTCTTTTGAATTTGGCCATAAATTTCTCATCATTCTATGCCAAATAGAAATTTGCTTTCTTTTGATCTATATAATGGCATCAGAATTCTTCAAAAATCATTTTTGTTTAGCCATCATATACTTCAAAATATTTCTTTTAATGGGATAAAGCATATAGATATTTGATTTGCAAGAAAGACACAAGTACACAAGTAATAATTTAAGCAGGAGTAGCCCACTAAATCTCTCTCTGTCACATTATCAGTAATCTTTGATGGGCTGGAAATGGATTGGTATTAGGAATACTCATTTAAACAAATGGACAAAGTTTTTAATTCCAGAAGGTCTGTTGTATGACCTTCACTGAATAGCTTAGTTTTGATCTAATACCTCATTTCTAAAATATATTGATATACAATTATATTAATATATCACCAATTGTGACTAATTAGTTATGCTCACGGTTGAACCTTCAGACAAAGACTGGTTTATGTGAATAGTTTAAACATGAATAAGTCCACTCTAAAAGAACATATTTCAACAAGAATGACCTACCACAACTTTAGTAGAAAATGACCAATAAACTGGTATAGATTTCCAGGCAAGTATAATGGCACTATAAAAAGAAATGCTTAGAAAAACATCATTGAAGAAAGGTCATATTTGTAACTTTAAGAAATAAGTGAAAAGGGTGTGCCATCTAAATCACAAAATAATGAGAATGA
Organism: Zapus hudsonius; assembly: GCA_004024765.1. Taxonomy (NCBI): domain Eukaryota; kingdom Metazoa; phylum Chordata; class Mammalia; order Rodentia; family Dipodidae; genus Zapus; species Zapus hudsonius. Next base: position 77,786 of record PVHP010001792.1, on the reverse strand, counting down.
ATGTTTTTGTTAGAAAATTCAATTATGTTTAGAAGAGAACATAAAAAGAAAGGAGACCAAACTTTTGGTTTACAATTTTAGTCCTTTCTAAAAAGAAAGATGAACTATGTTGTAGAAACAAATGACAGATTATATATATTTAGGTGTGTGAAAGAGCCTTTTAGAAATGAAATCCTACAAGTGTTATTCATGTTTGTTCCCAACTCCCTGCTTATTATTTTTACATTTTCAACTTGATTGCTGCTTAGAGTATTTATGGTATTAGATAAGTTATTCTCTATCCTTGTCTGGACCAATGTTTTAAGATCAATTCTTAATTCATTAAAAACAATTATTTCTACATAGAATATCTAATTCTAAGAAAATATTATGACATAATTATTTTATATACTATATGAGACACTTTGAATGAATTTCACCCAGTAAATTCAAGAGTTTATTGAAGTTTTTCTCCAGCTGTGTGGTTGGAGGGGGTGTCATCTTGGCTGGATCCTAAGGTCATGCCCCAAAGTGTTTCTGGGGTGGGTCTGGAATTCTGGGAAGACATATGCAAAGAGCAGTCTGAGTTCAAGCCAGGAGTTCCCACTGTTTGTGAGTTTGAACATTGGAGTGTGCTTGTTTGCTTTTTGGAGTGGCTGGTCATGGGTTTCTCTGTCTGCTTGGACCTGAGAAAGGGGGCCAGCCCCTTTCTCCATTATGGAACTTCCCCTGGATCTATTACTTCAATAAATACTTTCCTCCCAAAACTTTGCCTGGTTTGGTGATTCATCCCAGTGGAGTGTGGCTGACTAAACAAACAAACAAACAAATACATAAATAAATAAAAAATAGGAATTTTTATCACTTGAAAAGATTTATCTCCTCAAAGTCTTACATGAATTCAATCCCCAACTCTAGGTGAGAGAGTTGAAAGCTAATCTCACTATGCTATGAAAGGCCCTTGGGAAGTTATTAGATTATGCCATTATTAATCCATGGTAGCTTTATTAAATGAGTAGAGAACACTGAGATTTTATGTACCCCCCTCATAATACTGATGTACTGCACTCACCCCTTACAGAGCATGTGCAAATCTTATTCCACACTGTATCTTTTGAACCAGGAACAAAACAATATTTGTTTCTTAAGGTAGCCTGTCTCAGTTATTTCATTATAGAAACCAAAAAGCTCTCAAAAACATTAGCAATTTTTGTAAATGCACAATTCCATATGTGACAAAGATAGGAAACTGATTTAGAATGACTCAATGATAGAGCTACTTTCATAGATGCCAGTAAAAGTTTTAAACATGTGCTTATGACTGTCTTTTCTTTGTGAAATCCACATATTTCTATTGTATTTTTTCTTAATGCCTGTTAATATATTGTTAGGGTCCACAAATCATCCCAATGAAGACCACCAATCACCAACGCAAAAGCAAGAGCATTTTTTTCTCAAGACAGCAAACCAACATGCGAGGGTTCACCCTCTAGCAAAAAGGAGACCCCAAAAGAAGTTTGCAAGCTTCTTTTAAAGCATAAACTCATAGGTGGGTAATTTGAATTACAACACAGCATACCACAGCAAATCATATCACATGGTGGGAAAATTGTAAAATATTCTTTTGAAATAATTAGTGAAGCCAGTGGCGGGAACAGACCTTGTAGGGGTGATTGGCTAACTCAAGGAGTAGCTGTGGCTTAAAGTGATTGGTTCTCTATTGTCTCATCTGTTCACCTTGGGCCATAATTCTGTGTTCTCTTGATAAGATAACCAGAGGGCCTGGACTTTAAGCTTCCCTCCAGTAAGATAACCCCTGGCCTGCAGCTGTTTCTCCTTGATAATTGAGGTATTGGGTGTGTGTGTGTGTGGGAATTCCCAAGGCCATGGCATCAGTACAGTGCCTGTCTGCCTCTTATTGCCTCTCATCCTGTTTACCTTTTATGGCCTCTCAATATCAGTGAAACAGAGGAGATCAAGAGGCAAGAGATAAACATATTAGACACAAATTTAATTTTAAAAATAAGGACAAACTTATTCAGGAGTTTTGGGGCTCAGGGGCGCTCCCCCAGATTTATAAATCCCAAGTTTCAGGATCATTCCTAATCTTTAAAGAATAGTAATAAAGGCAGTGGACATTATTTAAAGGGAATTGGGACTGGGAAAGGAAGGTTGGAATACTTTCATGTGGAAAACACATTTCAGAAAAGTAGAAGTTAAGCAGAACTGGGGCTTAGAAAGTAAAGCTCAAAAGCAGCTGTGATCACCTGGAAAGCTTTGAAGAAAGACTTAGAGGGACTGTGAACACATGAAAGCACCCATGTGGCAGATCCTGAGTGGCAGTGCGCACATAGTAAATTCAGGGACTGTGAAATAGACAGAGTGGGGAGATTAGGATTAAAGAGGGGAACGCACTTGACATCTGCCAGGTGCTTTCTCAAGGAGGAAAGTAGGGAAAAAGGGGAGAGCCCACGTGGCAGATATTGAGTGGGAATCAACACATGGTAAATTAGAAGCCATTAGACAGATCAGACCAGAGAGATTAGAATTAAAAAGACATTAAAAGACAAGGTTAGGTCTCCCTTCCCCACCCAGGCAGGTGGCCAAGTGGGGCTGGGAACCCAGACTCACTTTGGGGAAGTTCAGGCCACACCAGACAGAATAGGGAGGATCTCAGGAAATGGAGAAGATCTCAGGAAACAGACAAGAGACCCACCAGGCTGCTACCTCTATAGGGTTTAGATCAGGTAGGCAGGGAAATATCTGATTTGTTGTTTGATCTGGAGGATGGATCATTGAGTCCATCCTATCTGGGTGGGGCTGGGAGCCTAGCATGTTCGAATGTGGACAGCAGGGAGTGTCATAGGTCAATGTCAGGCATGAATTCTAATTCAAGTCAGGAGTGTTCATTCTTCTGCCAAGATGAGAATTCAGTTGTTTGGCATCTTCTGGTTTCCTCTGGGCCTCTATCCCTGGCTGAAACCTGCCTAGATTTCTCCTATTCTGTTTCAAAACAACAAAATTAAAAGCAGGAATCTACATAAACAGACATTTCTTGGAAGAAAACTTGGAAATGTACAACAGGTTTATAAGAAAATGATAGTAAGCACCAATTATCTGGAAAATGCATAATAAAACCACTATTATTACCTCACTCTAGGAAAGAATGGGTACTATTCAAACAAAAAAACAAGTGCACCTAAAATGCTGATAAATAATAACACATAAATATTATTAGATATTATTGGTGGGACATCTATTTGGTGCAGACATTATGAGAAATAGTGTGAAGGTTCCTCTACAATAAATCATAATACTATAATATCAGAAAATTTATCCCTTGGTAAATATAGAATAAAAATAAACCCTGAACATAAAATTGGCATTTGTCTTTCCATGTGATGTGCAGTGCTATTTACAGTAACAAGGAGAGAAAAATTGCAGTGTTCGCTAACTGATGAATGAATTAAGAAGGTTATATATACACACACAAAAGGGGATTCTATTCAGTAAAATTATAAATTGTAAAATCGTATCATTTACAACACAAAAGGAATTGTAGATTGCTACCTTGAGTGAACTAAGCTAGGAACAAAAAGACATTATCACATGATCTCAATGATCAGGACAATGTCAAACTGACAGTCTGATAGAAACTGAGAGTAGAGTGATGAACAGCCAAGCGTGGCAAAGCAAGTGTGAAGGGTGAAGAAACACTGATCATCTGGAGGAGGATCTCGAGAGTAAGACATTTGGACACGGTATTGAATAGCATGGCAGTTATAGATAACATTTATATATTGTATTTAAAAAAGCAGTTCAATTGAATTTTGAATAATCACTATAACCACATATACAGTTTTAAAAAGATAAATATGTTTAACTTGAATTAAATATTAGCCAGTCCACATAGATATCAAAACAAGTTGCCTCCAAACATAATAGTTTAAGTTTGCATATAAAGTTAAAATAAATTTAATTTAAAAAGTGAAAGTTTTCTTCTCACTTAAGGAAATAATCCTTCTGTTACTGGGGAGATGGGATAGAAGATAAATGTTCTTGAATGCAAAGTCTGTTGTTCAGATAAAATTCCCCTGTACACACTTAAAGCCAGATGAAAAAGTTTGTTTGCAGTGGCAAGAGGAGCTGGAGCCCATTCTTTTTTCTTACTTCTCTCTCTCTCTCTCTCTCTCTCTCTCTCTCTCTCTCTCTCTCTCTCTCTCACTTTTAAATGTAAATAAATTTTTTTAAAGAAAACAACAGTTCCCAAAAGTTTATAGCAATGCATTCATCACTTATATTTTTGTTTCATCTATTCTTGACTTGAATATTTTTTAAATATTTAATTAAAAGAAAAGAAAAAAACATTATTTTATTCAACACAGTACAAAGCTTGAGTCACCCTTTTCCTCCCAAAACTTGTTCTCCTTTTGAATACTCTATTTCAGTTTATTACAACATCCTCCTATCCTTTTAGATGGCTAAATAAGGAATCATCACACCATATTCCTTATCTTCAATATGTACTTCACCTGTGTTACCCAAATATTTCCAAGTCTCTTGCATGCTGTTGTACTATTTCTTCAGCTCAGAATTCTACAGCCTTATTCAAATTTTATGCATTCTTATACAAATTAGACTCACTCTTGTTCAAATCATATGTATCCTTTGCACTTTTCAGGAATAGCTCATATAGATGACATAGATCACAGAGATTTGAAAATATAACATCTTACAGTTTTTCCTGGGAATAATATCTTCCTGTGTTTCATTCTGATAGTCATAGCAATTTCTTTAAAGATTTAAAAAACAACATTTTCTACCTTGCTTATCTAACAGCTCGTTATGTCTGTTTATTTTCCTCTCCTCTACTGTTTCAAGTGCCTGAGAGTATAATATACAGCATAAAAAACTCGGTAACTATTAACATGCTGATTGAAAATTCTTGTGCATTCCTTTAAAGTGCAACTAAGTGGGTTTTGAGGTTGCAATACCTTTGTTTTACCACATTTTTAAAGTTAAAATATGTTATAACATCTCAAACAGCTTCTTTACAAAAAAAAAAACAAAGTTCAAGAGAAGTGACCTTTTGCTCTAAATAAAGGCATTTTTTCAGTATATTTCTTCTGTATTGAGTACTAAGTGTCTCAGTAGCTCTGGTTAATGAGAAAATATTTGTAAAGACTATTGTCTGTTTGTTTATATGGCATGTCTTTATGTGTATGGGTATGGGTATATTCATGGACCGCAGCATGTGTAGGAAGGCCAAAGAACAACCTCGAGGAGTTTCACCTTTTACAACAGTATTTCTCTAGCTGCTGCAGCTCATAGCCTCTGATTATTGTGGCTCTGCCTCCAATTGCTACAGACATGTTGAGATTACAGATGTGTGAGGAGGATTAAACTTTGGTTGCCAGGGTTGAAAGCATTCCTGAGCCATCTCTTCAGCCCTGTAAAGGATCTTAAGGACTTACTAAAAATTGTTTTTACAGTTTCTTTAATATTTTACCTTTTTTCACAATGTAAAACACCAACTTAGTCATCATGTTGCTATCCTCACACTCAAAGAAAAACTAATTAATGGTTCAAATGGCAAAGACCTATAAAATGGGAAATAACAATAAATGTGGAAATGCAAATTAACAATCTATAAAGTAGAAAACAATGTATGAATGAAAATCATTCAATAAGCCCTATGAGACATGATAACTTGTGAATTTAATCACAATTAGCAGATAAAAAACATAATTCTTGCCTTTAAAAAAAACGCTGATACAAACTCATGAACCTGACATGAACTAATCCATCCCTTCATTGTGAAATACAAGAAAAATTAAATAAATAAAGGAACAGATCCAGTTAGGGTTTTATAAAGCAGCACTTAAGATTCTATTTTCTAGTCTGGCATGGTGGCGCACACTTTTAATCCCAGGCACTAGGAAGGCAGAGGTAGGAGGATTAATGTGAGTTTGAGGCCACCCTGAGACGACATAGTGAATCCAGGTCAGCTTGGGCTAGAGTGAGACCCTACCCTGAAAAACCATATATATATATTCTATTTCCTGATGGATTTGTGAGGTATTTTCCACCTTTTGGTGACTCTGGTCCTGTCATTTCAAAAATACAGCCCCCCAAAAAAAAATACAGCCCAAAGACTGGAAACACAGAGGAGTATTTCAAGATATCCTTTGAGATATCAAAAATATTTTATTTTACAAATATGCAAACTAATATTTATTATAAATTATAGATAGTGTATAAAATGTACTATAGATCATATATTACATATAATGTGATATATAATTATAATAAAATGCACTGAAACTTCAGTAGAAGTTATTGTAATGTCTCCCAAAGTAGATCTATCAACATAGTCTCTTATTACATACATGTTCATTTTTTACCATTTTTGCTTTTAACTTTAATCACTGAACATTTATATATTTCCTTAAATTTTCAAAGTATTTTCATATGAAATATTAGAAAAATGTGTAATTTAGCATTTGGAAAAAAAGTCTTACGAAGGACACATCCGATTTATACTTTTTGAAAGCATGAAACCTAAGAAAACACTCCTAATTTGGATTTTTTTTTTGACAACTTTAGTGCCTCATTCTCGCCAATAAGGCAAATATATATGTTCAGGGATATTTTTGTTATTCAAAAGAAAATGAGGAATTATAGAGATCTCCAGCCACCAATGTGGAGAGAACACGTGGGAGAGATTTCAGCAAAATCTTTGCTGTTCAGCCAAACAAGCAAAGGAAGGAAAGATAACAGAGGGCTCCCATCATGAGAAAAAAGGTTCATGTGGGAAAAATCTTGAGCCCCTAATGCCTGGGGTGAGGAAGGCCTTACCTTCCTAAGGCCTGGAAATTCAGAAGTCCTTCTTCTAGGAAGCCATATGGAGGGAAGAGGGCTGGACTTTATTTCAGTGACTTTTAAGACATAGGCCATGTAAGTCAGAGAGACACATGGTGGGTCCATACCTGACCAATCAGTTTTAGCATCTAGGTTTGAATCCTAGCTAGAGACACCTCCCACTCAAGGGGGTGGGGAGCGTCTATGGAACTTGCCTGAGGAGTTAACTGCCACAATGTTAGACTCTGGTCCAAGGAAGGAGGCTAGGAAGGGCAAGTATTACTAGTTTGCTGATTGACTAGCCTGAGCCTAAATTTAGGTTGGGTAGGGAATTTGCTGAGCAAATAAGAAGAGTGAATATATTCAAGATGCATTTCAACCATTTTACATTTCTGAGTGTACTCCTTGTCAGTATAATAATCATCAACCTAAAAGATAAAGAAATATTTTTGTACATTTTGTGTTATGTATCTGCAAACACATTACATTGGAGAATGGTTTATTTCATTTTTTATTCACAATACAGAAAACAGAGATTTATTCAATATGGTCACTTGAGGAAGAACAAAGAGTTCTTGCGAGCGTCTCTAGTCCATTTTCAGGTTCTGATATGAGGATGGGGTTTAAATAGAAGGTGAGAGACAAGCATTTCCAAGTAGTCCAGTTAGATACAGAACATTTTAAATCACACTCACATGACTCCAGGCCCAATTCCCTTAGTCCTAAAGCCCCTGGCTGACTGTGGAACACATTCAAATATGTAAACCATATGCAGAGCAATAACCAACAACATAAGGAAAACAATACTATGGAAAAGAAGGCAGCCATCCAACTGAAGTTCTGAACTCTGTGTGGCCTACAAATCTTTTCAAAACTATAATAAATAGGGGCCTCATTGACATTTGTACTTGACTTCGGATTAAAAATTGCAGTTATATAAGAATCAATAAACGGAAGTGGGGGAGGCAGCGAGGTGTGTAGTTACAAGCAGGCTGACAGCACAGAGACACACAGCTGACAGGCTGACGCTGAGGGAGGGGTTCAGAGACTGTGAGCATTTGGGGATATGCAGCATATTTTAGCACAGAAAAGGATGGAGATACATAATGAGGATGATGAGTCATTGGGAAAAATGACTGCATTGTGTGCTGTGTCCTCAGTGAAGGAAGGAAGTGAAATGTACTCTGTGCCTCTTGGAAGAAATTTCATCAAAACAAAAATGTGAAAATGAATCATTGGAACCTAATGGGGTGAACTTAATTTACCTAGAATATTCACTTACTTAAAATGTGGCTCCTTGGTAAAATGTCCCCATTAATTTTAAGATTTTATACTGAAGCAAATTGGAAATGTAAAACTAAAAAAAAAGTTCTGCTCATTTAAAATTCTGGCTTGAAATTCAAATTATAATCCTCAATTGATAAATGTGTTTGGAGAAAGGATCCTGTAGCCATTACCTACCAGAACCAGTTTATGGAAGGAAAGGGTTTATTTCCAGCTTTCAGTTTTAAGTAGAAGTGTCATCATGTTGAGGAACACATGATAAGAGCAGGGTGCTGGGGACCACATCTCCACTTATCAGCAGGAGGAAGAGTCAGTTAGCTAGTACTAGCCAATGGTTGCAGTGTATAATCCCAAGCCCCACCCAGAGCCATATTCCTCCTCCATCAAGGCTTCTCCTTTCAAAAGTCTCTGCCAACTAGCAATGAAGTATAAGACTTAACCACAAAACCATGAGGTTATTGGTCATCTTTCACATTCATTCACACCACAGCAAATCCCGTGAAGGTTGAGCATTCATTTCTGTTACATCATACATTTCTTTGCAGATTGAAGTATGAAAGAAAATAAAGTCACAGGTAACAAGCAATGTGAATGTTGTTGTAAAATCTATTCTTTTGATAATTTAGAGCATTTGACATTATGGATTTTTTTTGTTTTTATATTAAAGTCCAACTTTACCAAATTTTTTGTCTTTAAGGATTTTTATTTTACTTTTTTGAGGTACGGTCTTGCTCTAACCCATGACGACCTGGAATTCACTAAGTAGTCTCAGGCTGTCCTTTAAGTCGCAATGATCCTCCTAGCTCTGCCTCTTGAGTACTGGGATTAAAAGCATGCTTCACCATAGCCAGTGATTTTTTTTAATGTACTTGCTTGCATATCATGCATTGTGGAACACAGACTGAACTCCAGGTGAGATATACATAAATACTGAAAAATATTACCTATTTGATGACACACTGCAAAAGAGCTCAAGACAACAAATGCCTGACATAAACACACCCTGTAGTCCCTGCCCTAATCTCCAGTTGTAGTATAGATCTTAGTTTGATAACCTGTTTTCCACTTACTGCAGAAGAAAGCCTCACACCGCATGTGGAAGGAGAGAGCAAAGGGAGGAGAAGCAGACAACCTCACACTGAGCAAATCAGTTACTGTTTCAAACCTAGTCCCTATCTTTCAGAGGCTATGAAAGAGAACTTAAAATTACAACTGCTTTCCAAATATACCTCTTTTTTCACCTGATTCTTACACCCTAACTTCCCAGTAGAAGTTACAAATTTGACACTGAGCTAGAGTGGTGTTTGAGAACTACCATTTCCTTCTTCCCTGATTCACGCAGAAATAATTTGATAATACTTAGGAATGAAGATAAAATGATATAGAAAATGTCTCTAATGGGTAATGCAATCTATTAGCCTTTGCTGGGGACATTGGGGAACTTGCACAACATAGTGAAATTGGAAGAACAGGCACTTGCAGTTACAGATTCTTAAGTAGGAAGAAAGTTCTAAAATAACAGATTCTCCTTGAATGTCAAACATCGTTGCTACTGTGACCATCTGTTTTGTTTCTACCATTTTGAAGGGAAATTTCTTCTCTAAAAATTTCTTAAATATGGTGCTCCTACAAAGGAAGTCTGAGATATAAGTGTAGTAAGATGCTAAAAGGAGAAACTGTGCTCTATAATCCATGTGACTGTTACCAACATGGAACAGTCTCTGGTGAAATAATTTTATTACAATCTCTGTTATCTACTTTGTATAGCTACAGGCCCTCCAATACAATGGACATGATTAATGAACACTTTTTAAAGGTTTATTTAATTGTACTTGATTTAAATTTAAATGTAGAAATTTTGTGTTGTCTTTCAAAAAATGATGACTTCTTTCTTTTTTGTTTTGTATTTTAATTGATTTAACTTCTTTTTTCAATCATCTGTCTGTGCAAAATATTTGGAGATGATTTTATGGATATTTGGATTATAAGTTAAATGTTATGAATGTTGCTATTCATGGTTTCAGGTACCAATACTTTAGAAGAACATCCATTATTAAAGTTTCTTTCCCTTGAAAAGTTTTATGACTTTAATGATTATTTGGGGGAAAATTTTCCATGGTCAATGGTAAATGAGCCATTTTCATTATTTTTATTGGGCACTGTGGTGTGATTTTTTTTTTCCTATTGAACAAAATTTACCCTGTGATGATTAATAGGAATTGCATTGGGGAAATTATATAACATTGTTATTTTAAACTTTCCTTTTGTAACAGGATATGCCCTACTAGAAATTTGTAAAATGCTTATACAGAAAATGATAGACAAAATTTAAAAGTTCAGATATTTTGTTGCATTTGAAATGCTCACTTCTAATTTTAAAGATCTCTGTTCACCTCAATACAATGAACCATAAAATGGAAGCCAGTAAATTTAAAAAGAAATTTATGAAGGCATAATTAAAGTGTTTTTTATTGTATTCTATTATCTCAGCAGTGTAATTAGTAACTTAGTTTCTCCAATCATTTTCCTAAAACCAATTCTTGTGTTTTCTTTTGGAAAAAAATATACTAGAAAAATAACTGTTTAGAACATAATCTGATTTTTACATCATGAAGCACACAGGGTGAAATATAATTTGATATTTTATTTGATGACTTGTATTTAATTTTTGTTCTTTGTTTAATATTTTGTTTACTTATTTGAAAGTCACAGATAGAGAAAGAGGCTGTTAGAGAGTGAGTATAGGTGTGCCAAGTCCTCTGACACTATAAATGAACTCCAGATGCATGCACCACTTGGAAGACCTGGTTTTAGGTAGGTATTTGGGACTTGAACTCAGTCCAGTAGGCTTTGTAAACAAGTACCTTTAACTGCTAAGCCATCTCTGCATGCTTATTTTTTAAATTATATTTTTAATTTACTTCTGTGTGTGGGGTGCACATACAGATGGGGTTGCTCCTCTTGCTTCTACAAACTAATACCAAATGTTTATGCCACCTTTTCTCTTGCTCAATTGGGTGGCTTGAAAATTGAACCTGGGCAAATGAGCTTTGCAAAAATGTGTCCTTAACCAATTAGCCATCTTCACAGCCCTTTGTTAAGTATTTTTATAGAGAGTTTATTCAAATACTTTGTTTCTAAAATTATCTTAAAATTGCTAGTTTAGTATTTTTGATGGCAATAATCTCAATAAACATATCAGCAGCTTTTGAATTGAAAGCTACATCTACATAAGATGAAAAAAATGATCTGATGCCCTAAACTTGTATTTAATCATAACATGGGTCCCTAGGTCTGGGAAAAGCCTGAGACAGAAAACAGTGAGCGCATCCTCAAAATGTAGATAGGTATGTTGTGATGATGCTGTCTTTATAGCTTCTCACACTTCTGTAGTTCCTTTTTCATTGGTAAGACAAAATATCTGTCAGAAAAAACTTAACAAAATGGGGGGAGTTATTCTGACACACATAAAGAATGGAGACAATCTCCATGAGGTGGGAGTCACCTGTGTCCATAGTCATGAAAAAGAGAAATAGATACTTTTTCTTCTATCTAATTTTGGACAATAAAAATATCAAATAAATAAAGGAGAATAAAATAATAACTATGTTCCACAAAAATACTTTTTTCTCACATACTATTTGCTTATTTATTATTATTTATTCCAGGACTCCAAGGGCATGGGAGGATGCAAACAAAATTAAGTAAATTCACTTCCTCGCTTCCTTCTCAGTAAGACTTCTCAAACAACATCCTCATAGACAACTAAGAGGCATGTCTCTCAAGGAAAGCCAAATCCAGTCACATTGATAAAAACAAACAACAAAACTATCACATCACACTTGTCACCATCATTTACAATCTATTGCTTTTATATTCATTAAAAGTGAAGTTTGCCTTCATAATAAATGTGCTTAGAAAAGGCTATCAGATGAATCATTATACCTTATAAGAGGATCCAAAAATAGAGATGTTAAAACGACATGTATTTATGTAAGCATATTCATATACATATTCATTATATTCTTATATAAATGTATTATATTATATACATTATATTTATTATATATAATTATATATATTATATAAATATTATATGCATTATTTATTATATTATTGTAAATTTTTAGTTCACATTCATTTTGATAAAAATTGAGAATGAACTTTGCTGACAAGTCTTCTAGGCATTAGAGATAAATCAATGATAGTTAAAGACCTTTAAATTCTGGAGTGAGTTTAGTAAAACCTTTCATTCTCAGTAAGTCAATACTCATAATTTCATAATTTACATTTTTGTATATGTATATGCATTTACCTATTTACATATGTCAGTACTATCCTTTGGTGGTACCTGGGAAGACACGAAATGATCCTACACAAGATAGAGTATGAAGGAGGAAGGTCCAGTGGGCTCCAGTGAGGTGAAGCCCCTTACTGACCTTACTTGCAGCTTTTATTGAGAGTTTAAGATAGTAAAAGCTGTGGGGAGTCTAGGCATAAGTCTGAGCATGAGTTCACATCAGCTCAGATCAGGGGTAATGCTTATCTTATTGGAAAATCTTTGGAGAAGCTGTTGAGTTCTGTAAGTCCTAGAAGCTCCCCCATAGTATATAGTTTGTATGTCCCCAGATGTAGCCCATGCAAAGATTAACCTGTTGTGTAAGAGCATAATATCCACAAAATATGTTTGTGATAGTTAATACCTCTACTAAATTTGACAGAATATAGAGTCACCTAAGGAAAATATCTCTGGGCATGTCTATGATGGGAGTTTTTAGATAGGGATAGTTGACTTTGGAAGACCTACCGTCACAATAATTCTCTGTGTGGGGTTATTTAATAAATAAAAAAGAATATGAGTTGATCACCAGCATTTAATGCTGGGTGGCTATTTCTTGACTGAAGGGGCAATGTAACCAGCTGCTTCCTGCTTCTTCTGCTATGCCTTCTCCATCAGGGTGGGTCATATCCCCTCAAACTGTGAATTAAAATATACCCTTTCTTTCTTAAGTAGCTTAATTCAGGTATTTGATCACAGCTGGGAGAAAAGGAGTTACTATAGAACGTTTGTATTGAGAAGTGAGGCTATTGTGATAAACCTGATCTTGTGACTCTTCAGCCTTGGGAAATTGTTTTCAGGAGAAATGTAGACAGAGGGCTGGGAACTTCAGGGCAGAAAAACCCTCAGATGCTATAAACAGAGATTGGCAGGACATTCAGGTTGCAGTTTAGAAGATGGAAATGAGAAGGAATGAAGACAACTGAGGATTGGATTAGGAGGTTTCAGAGGGGAATAGGGGCTCTATTGTACTGAATGCACTTTCATTATAAGACGACCATGACTCTATGTGGACAAGGTGTGAAAAGATTGGACTTAAAACTGAAGTTTGGGTATCAAGTTGACAAGGGCTGGATTTATGATGGCTAATAGTGGTAGTTTGACAGGATCTAGATTCACCTAATAAGTGCATCAATTGACATTTCTATGATGAATTTAATAGATGAGGTTATTTGACATGGAAAGACCCACCCTAAATGCACACAGTGCTATTTCTTGGCTTGATTCCAAGAGTGCATACAAAGAAAAAAGAAAGAAAAAGAAAAAGAAAAAGAAAGCAATCGTAACACCAGTAGTCATTGCTACCCCTGCTTCCTGCCTATGGACCTGCTGCTGGGATGAATCTCCAAACCAGGCAAAGTTATGGGAGGAAAGGATTTACTAAAGCTAGAGAAGTTCCGTAACAGTGAAAGAGGCTGCTCACCTTTCCTGGGTCAAAGCAGAGAGAGAAACTTATCACCAATACCACACACACACACACACACACACACACACACAACAGGCAGGGGGAGAAGGGAGAAAAATTTCCTTCCCCTTTATATATTAAGGTAGAGGTCTTGCAAACTTATCCCAGACTTAATGACTTCCTGAGTCTCTGGAATTTCCTTCCTTCACTACCCATACAGAAGAACCTGGCTGAATACTAGGCTATCCATGGTCCCCTGTTACAAGGACTGATCCAGATGACCCATGGAGGAGGTTATCCAGCGGTTTGGGGAGGGGTGCAGTGGGGAATTGGGGATAACAACTCATTGTTTGCCCACTAAATATTGTAACTCATTATGGACAATAAATATATAAAAAAAGAAAAAAAGAAAGAAAAAAAAAGAAAGGACCTTTACTTCTAGTTTCTCTGAATTTCCTTACATCATGGCCCCTACTGAGAGGCTGCCTTCCTGTAAACATCCTCAGAATGACCAAAGATAATTAAAGAGATCAAGTTAACAACAAAACCTAACCATCACAGGCTGCAAGGTGACTACCTGACTCCTGCTGCAGTGATAAGATTGTGTCTTCTGCAACTTTACTTATTTTCTTGTTTTTGTCAGATATTTGATTATAGCCAGGAGAAAAGTAACTAACACTGGGTTGATTTATACATTACTACATTTTGTACATATCTATATTTTTCTCTCTGAGTTTCCATTCTCCTGTTTAGGATATACATTTAATTATTAAACATTTCAACTACAATAGAGTTAATTTATGTCCATGTTAGGTCTATGTCTATGCACACAATTTCAGAAAGATAGCAGAAAATAATTTCAAAAATGTATTAGAGGGTTGGAGATATGGCTCAGCAGTTAAGGTTCTGGCCTGCAAAGCCTAACAACCCTGATTTAATTCCCCAGCATCCAGGTAAGACCAGATGCACAAAGTGGCACATGGGTCTGGAGTTCATTTACAGTGGCTGGTGGCCCTGGTGTGTGCATTTTCTGTCTCTCTTCACTTCTCTCTCTGCTTGAAAATAAATTATGTGTATTGTACAGCATTTGGAATACAATTGATGACAATATATTATATTCTGAAAATGTTCAGAGTGCATATTGTTTGTAACATTAAAAACAAATGTGTGAAATTACAGATGGTATTAAATTTTATATTTGATTAAACAATGTACTATTTCCAAAACATCATGTTTTATATGATAAACACATGAAATTATATCTGTCAATCTACAAGTAAATAATTTATAAGAAATAAAAGCTTACAAAAGAACAAAGTTTGACAGGGGTTATTATGAAGCAGATCCAGACCAATCAGTGTAATCATGAGTTTATGGTAGCTGGTTATTGAAGGTATTTCTGCAGTGTTTGTGTTTGTGTGTGTGTGTGTGTGTGTGTGTGTGTGTGTATGTGTGTGTGTGTGTGAGAGAGAGAGATGAATAAACAGACTAGAATTATTTTGATTCCTAATATTTGTGCTAGCCTTTAGATAGATATAAATATTTGCATTATTGTAGAGTTGTTTGTTTTGTTTCAAATTGCTTCAATGAATTCCACTGTGGATATTTGAAATTCCCAGACTGTATTAGTTCCAAGTACAGCCTTGCAGAAAAATCAATAAATGGGTAGATTCAGCTACTTCATTTTGTAAAACTGAGGAAGTTAGATACACAGTAGCAGCATATGTAAATAGTGTCCCGAATTGTCCTGAACACTGTGCAAATGAAATTAATGATAGGGGAGTCCTGAATACTGGTACATAGCAGCTCTATCTGGTTATATTCAGCAACATTCAGTAAGCAGAAAGTAAATTACCTAAGATAATATAAAAGTATGATTCATGATCCAAATTTTAATGTATGGAAATTCAGAAAATCCATCTGGCTGTGTAAGCAAACTGAGAAAGTCTGAGACCAGGAACCAGAGTAGAAGATAGAGCTAGTCTGCTCCACACAAATGCTATGCACCTGTTGGCAAGTTCAATGGGCCTATTAGAAAGCCCAATTTAACTATTATTCTGCATTCCCACAGTATGCACTTATTTAATATGGCCACAGTTGAGACAATTCAATTCAGGAAAATGGATATAGAGTTTAGAGGCCTATAAGAAAAGTATTATTGCCCACTTGCTAACAAACATTGTCTAGTCAAATTTGTTGACTGTGGAATTATATGAAATAATATTGGAAGTTTTTGGAAACAACAGTATTAATAAAAAGACTCAAAGCATGACCTCAACTCTCAGTGCATAATCAATTCTTTAAAAGAACCAGAAATCCCTAAACTTCATCTTTAGGGGATAGGTTGTCTAACCTATGCAGATCCCCAGAGCCACGAATTGTCTCTGCCTACTTCATAGTCATGAGAGGTAAACACTAAGGAAGATTTTCAAAAACCTCCCTGATATTTAGGCCAGCTTCCATGGGAATATTTTAGAACCAGAAATCAGAACCCAGCTGCTAACAAAACTAACCCCGAGTGTGTGCCAATGAAAGAAACTGAACAGCGACATTATCTAGGAAAATACTGTGTAGATTATTTTATGTTTCCATTTTTCTTCACTGGATATTTTATCCCCAGCATTCTGTGGCATTTTCATATTACAAATTATTCATTGTATCTACTGAGTATAAATAACCATATCTTTTAGCTAGTCTTGCTTGACTTGAATAGGGAAAGTCAAGTTATCAACTTCAAGGAAAAATTCCATTTATCTCAGAGGCTTTAAAAATATGTGTCATGTGTGCTTTTGAGTAGCTAAAGGAATGGACTTGTGAATGAAATTAAAACCCCAGTAACATCTATTTGTATCCTTTACTAATATAATCATGGCTTTTTGGATGGGAAATGTAACCAGCTGTAAAAAATACCCTAACTTTGGCCCCTTGATGTAGAACTGTGATTAGACCCATGTAAGGTGATGCTCTGTGAATGTTCCAGGAATTGGATTAGCAGGAAAGAGAGTCCTTATCACCTCTTTTCATTCTTCTTTATTTCTGAAAATGTTTCAAACAACTAGTAGTATGAACATTCTAAGGTGACCCCCTCACACATGACTCCAGATGGGTTCTTGGAGTGGGTTTGGGGTATTGACTCCTGAGAAAACCAAACCTGAATTATGCCTAACCCATTGTTTTTAGTTTCTAGTACTATATTCTGAGTGTGATTCCTAACCGATAGAAGATTTAAATGATGAATATATAAATAAGATGACTTCAGCTAATTCTAAGTATTGAAGCTTTATGAAAATAATTTTGTGGAAGAGAGAATAATGTTAACAAGGCCTCTGGGGAGGCAAAGTTACAGCTGCAAATCAACGAAGGAACTGGCTGTGTGAAGAACTCTAGGGGAAGAGCAACATTCCAACTGGGGGGAAAGTAAACAGAAAAGCCTGACTCAGAGAGGAGTTGTAGATAATTGAAAGGCTTGACACATAGGAAGGTGTGTGTAATGAGAAACGAAGAAATTTATATGAGGAAAT
The DNA here is from genome assembly GCA_004024765.1 of Zapus hudsonius. Classification (NCBI taxonomy): domain Eukaryota; kingdom Metazoa; phylum Chordata; class Mammalia; order Rodentia; family Dipodidae; genus Zapus; species Zapus hudsonius. The sequence continues at coordinate 60,397 of PVHP010001792.1, read as the reverse complement.
AGCATTTGGCTAACTCTGCAGTTATAAAATTATATTTTAAAGATAAAGTTGAAGCCTGTGGCATACTTTAAATATAATGATGGCATAATCTGATTACAATTATCATTTTCATTGCTCTGTAGAGAATGAATTTCAGGTGCTTAATAATTGAAATTCATAAAATTAAAGGAAATTATTGAATTTTGAGGAAAGAAATAATATTTTGTTTATTTGCAATTTGTAGAAATAGTAGAAGTAGAAAATAAACCAGAATACATTAGGAAATCTGATATTAGACAGCCTAAAATTATCATGGGACGAATGGGTGGTTGTGAGTCTTGAAAGAATCGTCTATGATTGTCATTGCTTTTGCTGTCCTATTGATGAGAGAGGTGTTGGTGAAGAAGACGAATCCCTGACATTAGCTCAGGTTATATAATGTTTTCTTGACCATGCATGCCCCTCCCATGCAACATGTGATTTTAGTCACATATACACCCAGTTTTGCATAGACATGATGGTAAAAAGGAGTATCCCCCTTCCAGTTCTCTTAGAGGACACAATCTTTCTGTACACTCACTTAAAATCAATAAGGTTTCTGAATATGAACTGATTAAAAATAATAATCAATAAGAGTGGGGTGAAGCTATTTTTCCGTTAGGCAAGGAGTATATGTGCAGGTCAGCACAGGTTGAGGGCCCCAGTTGCCAACAGGTTTCTCAAGGGCAATGTGAGGAAATGGGTGTGTAATTGTCCAAGCTAAACAGTATTATGGGAAGCTAAGTCAGCCTCCCCCAGAACCTTTTCTCCATAGTTCTTTGGGGAAATTGAAGGCACAGTCTCAGTCTTCTCCTTCCACTCTGATTCAGGCAGTCCCCTGGCACATGTCCCAGCTCCTTTCCCAAGAGGCTCACTGCATGCAGACTCAGTTTTACCACTATCATATTACCAAAAGCCATTGCTGGCACACTGCGGTACCATAGCTAAATAGAGGCCATGAATTATGGAGACAAAGGAGACATTTTACAGGTAGCATCCAAGCCATCATTCAGGGGAAGCTTCCACAAGGGAGTGCTCCAGGAATGTTCACATTCATCCTGTTATTCCTCCACCAGGGAATGCTCCATTCCTTTCTCTCTCCCCATTGCAGTTCATCATGGGAAACTCCCCTTTCCTCTGCTGGACTCATCAATAATGGGCTTAGGCAACCTCAGGAATGATAAGCCGTATTTTACTCTAACACTGTATGGACAATACTAGATGAGGGATGGAGAGATAGGGCCCCCAAATGACAATTTTAATGCTATTTTCAGTTAGATCTTTTCTGCACAAAACAGAAAAAAAAGTTCTGAAATTTCTATATCCAAGTCTTCATAGCTTTTTTATGACCTTTCTTGTAACAAAAGAAATAAAACATCAAAAGAAAAAGGTTTAGACATCATGGATGAACCCTACTTTGAAGTTCTTATGTCTCTAGGATTGATCAACAACCCATCCATATCTTGCTCCTCCTAGTATTCCCCTTTACCCCAAACCCTGAATCTCAAGTACAGTGACCTCAGCATCTCCTTGAAGCTGCTGATGTCCTTCCTTAACCATTGGAACCAAAACCCCAATTTTTCAATTTCTTCACATACCTGCAGTGGGACCTCATATTCTGGAGGAAAACAAGTGCTTCTTCTAAGAAGGGGAGGTGCAAATAAGACAACTAGAACACAAACACCCTCAAAGAAGGTAAGCAAGAATTGAGAATTTATTCAAAGAATCTAAAAAAAATATTAGAAAAATTCAAACTAAACCTTGGAAGTCTTTAAGCTGGAATTTTCCTTCCTTTAACACTAGGAAAATCTCTGCTGAACTGATAAGACACCATCTTGACTTCTTCAACTTTTTACATTGCAGAGGAAAAACCAGAAAGGAGGTAAGCAAAGCCTGGTGCAGATTCTCACACTCTGCTCACTATTCATTTTCACTCCCAACTTTCATCTGTAAGGTTTTGGTGGCCTTGTACAAATGAACTTCACATTTTGCTTTCTTTGTATTTAGACATAATATAAACATTCAATTATACTGGCTGTTAATGGAGATCCTGTTCCTGACATTACAGCCTCCACCTCAGAGAAGACAGAACTTGGAAAAGCTTCTTAAAACATGTGGACATGACCCTAATGAGTGTTATTCCTTCCTTCCATCCTTCCTTCCTTCCTTCCTTCTTCCTTCCTTCCTTCCTTCCTTCCTTCCTTCCTTCATTCTGTCTGTCCATTCTTCCCTTCCTTCCTTTCTTTCTCTTTCTTTTTGTTCTTTCTTCTTTCTTTCAAGTTTTCTATCTTCTCTTCAGATTTTTTGAAATGAGGTCTCACTCTGCTGTTCAGAATCACTTTAAACTGACTATGTAGTCCAGACTTATTTCAAACTCATGGCAATTCTCCTTTCTCATCCTCTTGCATGTCAAGATGGAAAAGCATGTTACAGCTGTACATTCAACTCTCTAGTTGCTCTTCTCTGGACTGATGTGGTAAAACTTCCCTTTCATAGCCAAGCCTGAGGGGCTTTATATTGTCAAGTCCTTTAGTTTGTGCTCTCGTTCTCTTAGGTCAGACACATTTATGCATAAATACATATGAAGCTCCTAACAATAATATCTTGCGGGCATAAAGTTTGAGATACCTTCTATGAACTCCAGTGGGTAGCTGATGTTGAAAGTCTGGTTGTGTCTGAGATTCTAAAATTAACATTCACTTTATGGTAGTGTCATGCACCATGAAAAAAATGGGGTAAAAAACAGGCGAATACACTGAATACATTTAGAAGACATTTTAACTCTCTGTCTTACAGATTATGCTATAAAGAGTTTTATGCAAAAAAAAATGTTTACTGTGACATAATTTTATAATAACATAATGTGTAATGAATATTTCTTATACTTAGCTCTTGGGTTTTGATAATGACTTTTTTATAGGAAATGAACCCTCATTATACTTCTGGAAAGCTTTTATAAGGAATCAAGGAATCTGATTACCTTTGAAGTATTATTTTGCTTTTATTTCTTCATTAAAATGATCTTCATCAATATGAAAAGCTGGCAAGAAGCCTGAAATTAAAAATATTCTCAAACTTTCAAGTACTCATGGCCTTCATTTCAGAGCTTAGAACATGTACCAAATATTCTATTTTCTTTTATACAATTATATTTTTTGTGTATATATATATATAATTTTGATCATATCCAACTCATAATAACCACTGTTTGGTTGGATTTGATTGGACTCATCCTGTGCAGATGTTATGCAGACATCCACAGCTCTTGTTCTTAAGTGAAAACTGTCATGTCATATCCAGTTGACAGAGTTCCACAGAACTTGTGTTCTTATATTCTTTTCATTCTCACTTCTGACAAGTTTCTGAAGTCCTGTAGAATGTGGTGTATATGTTTCTTGTAAGGCAAAGCATTCATTCGTCCTCTGTTTTCACACTTGGACAAGTTATGAATCTCTGCATTAACTGCCTCCCACTGCTGGGAAAAAGCATTTTTTAAAAAAATAAAGCTTTTCTGACCATGAGTAAGAGAAGAACTAATATGCAGACATAAAGGTATAAATAATCAGAAGGCAGGTTTAAATTATATCCGTTCATCAAAACTCTCCTCTACGTCCTATATCTCCTCAGCCAAGCGCTTTTACCTAGTTCTCAAATCCAACCAGAGTGGTTGGTTGCACCCATACCACTATAGTACCAGAATACTTTACTGGTGAGTCAGAATTGTAGAATGGAGAATTCAACACTGAGTGATATTGTTGGTAATTTTTCTCTACTAATAGCTTGCACAGTTCCATCCAGCACTATGAAAACTAGTCACAAAAAATAAACCTTTTTCAGGTCCAACTTGATTTCTTTATACCCTACAGCCAGTGGACATGCTACCTTCAATATAGAGTCCTAACATTTTGTTCTGGTGAGCCAAGAGCCTTGTTAATGCCCTATTTTGTTTTGGGGAGATTAAAGGCTTTTTTGTTCAAAAATTCAAATTGAAGTATCCCAAGTCCTACATTGATACTATTGTTTGATAATCTACAGCTACTAGGAACAACATTATTCATTTGTATTGGGTGCCTCTGTTCCTTTTATTGTTTGAGAAAAGCCAGCATTCTCAACAGAAGATGCTGGTAACACTGGATTTATGTGTAGAGGAATAAAACTAGATCTTTAGCTCTCACCCTACACAAAAGTCAACCTAAAGGATCAATTAACTCAATGTAAGACCTGAAACTCAGAAACACTAGAAGAAAAAGCAGAGAGTATACAAATATTTAATAAATATGTTTAAAAGTGTTAAGCATCATTATCTATTAGAAAAATTCAAATTAAAAATATTTTCAGATCTTATCTCACCATAGAATAAAGAAATATACAAGCAAGGATGTGGGTAAAGGTGACTGACCTTTGTTCATTGTTGGTGGGAATGTAAACTGATACAGCCACAATGGAAGTCTGTGTGTAAAGTTCTTTAAAAAGTTAAAAATGGAACTGTCATATGACCTATATTCCTTGCTTTGAATTTCAAGACCTCTGAGTTCAACTGACAGTGTCTGAAGAGACTATGAAGTTAGAGATTTGCTAAAGAGATGGGGAGGCCTTAAAGGGAGGGGATCGTGGACTACAAGTGATTTGAAACAGTGGGTTGGGTGATTTCTGGGATTGGGGATTTAAACAAGAATGAAGAAGGGTAGATGGGCAAGAAAAACGGCTGGGAAGATAGGAAAATTACATTATGCTTGTTTATACCTGTCTCCTCTACTCGACCTGATCCCAGGCTCTATGGAGTTCTCTTAATGTCACAACCTTGAATTGGAAAGATTTCACTTTGTTTGTCAAACAATGTTTAACTACATTTGCATTTTTGCTGATCCCTAACACTTTTCTTTCCTCTGTGTATTTCTTGTGTTTATGTGCCAGGTCATGAGTATGCCTTACTGTAATTTCAATAATCATTGTCAATCTTTTGCAGACTCTCAATGTCTAATCTTATTAACTGGGGCTGGAGAGATGGCTCCTTGGTTAAAAGCACTTGCATGCAATGCCTGATGGCCGAGGACTCATGTAAAACTAGATGCACAAAGTGGCACACACATCTGGAAATCTTTATAGTAGCCAGAGGCCCTGGAGGGCCCATTCTCACTTTCTCTGTCTGAGTCTCCTCTCTCTCTCTCTAATAAATAAATAAATAATAAATGAATATATTTTAAAAAATTCTTATTAATTGCAATCAGCCTCTGAGTCTGCATGCCATGCTTTTAAAGTGGTTCTTTTCTACTCGATATCTGGGGCATCCAGAAGTAATCAGAGATCCCTTGGGTTTTTTTCCCACTGCTCTCCATGCCACATATTAAATAAATATGTTTTCTTTTAAAAAAATACAAATAATCAAAGTCATCCAACAAGGGAGGACATTGCAGTTTGATGTTTCTCAAAGCAAATGAATGTAAGAACGACTGAAATAGAAACAAAGTAAAACAATGCGATTGTGCTTGAGAGTAAATAAGTCATATTTCATCACACATAAGGAAATGCATGTTTTTAACAGTGCTGGGAGTTCCAGAGTCTCCACCTATTTTCCCACGTTGATGCATGTCAACAAACTTGTTCAGCTTATCTATATTCCACATGGTATGAGTCTACCCCAAACAGATAGCTGTGCAGAACTAAAACAAACAAAACATGAAAGAACATTGTCACAGCTGTCTAAACCAATCAGTGAATGTTGTGCTTGTTATTATGAAAGGACAGCACCACTGGGTGAGGCCTGCCACGTGTAAATATAATTAATGGGTCTGTTCAGTAATGTCCTGAGGCAAAGTAGCCAAAAGTGTGCTTATCTAGAGGCCTTCATCTTAGTGGCATGGTTGGAAAGCATATTTTCCACATCATTTTCATAAGTACCCACTTCACTTAATCAATCCTTAAGGCATAAACTGACTTTAACTGGTGTTTAGTTACCAGCACACAAGTGCAAAATTAAGTTTCAAAGTTCAGTGATATACCTAATCCTGCATGGAAGTGAGGAATCACTGAGCTGTTTAACTTCACTGGAAGGGTGTGAGACTCCTACTGTCATGCAAGTGAAGAGATTCTATTAGGTCCACCCAAGATAATAAGACAAAAATTCCTAAGACCAGAATGATTGTAACCCAGGGAACTGATGAAGGGAATTAACAAAATAGATATTGATCTGTGAGATGTAGCAAAGTATCCCTATCAAAGGTTATAATGCATAAATGAGTAAAACATTGACCAGACACAAAAACTTCAAGACACTTAATAGAAGCCATTGGGTCTTCCATGTGCATATTCAGAGAGACAAAGGGGGTTAACCTTCCTTCATCTTTCAATTTTTAATCTGTTTCAGTTTAAAACATTGTCTTTTAGCGAAATTCTATTAGATATACATTTTCAGCAAATGAAGTCAACTGCAGTTTCCCATGTAGCGGATTAATTTAAAGATGGTTAACTTCCACTTTATAATTTCATCTTCTTAATTTCTGCCAATTTATTCTGTAGCACTGACTGAAATTAAATCATTTTAAATTACAATATCCTTGGCCACCATTTCTTCAACTTTTCTGGGTAGGTTGTTCTAAACATCCTGAATATTACATCATGTGACCCTGAACTGTAGCCCAGCTCGCATATATATACATATACATATTTCTTTGATAAAATTATGTATTGGGTGGAGCATGTTCGATTGCATACATATGTTTAATCATTTCATAATGGACCTAAATTATCTTAATATATGTCCTTTTGTTCTTTCACAGAAACTGATGGCTTCAGGTTAAAAAAAAAACTTATCTTGGCACAGAAGGCTCTTTGGAACACTGTGGAACATTTCTCAGGTAAACCACACTTCATTTTTCATTGGAGGGGAGTAGGAGTTATATAGTGACATCAGTATTTCATATTTCAATATTTATTTTGAGAAGAAAAGTAATTTTCAAAGTGAAATAAAAGTTGATTTCATTAAATTGGCAACCTTGAGGTAATAAAAATCTGTATATATTTCATGAATTTATAAATATTTAAAATTCTGAGCTAGGGAAATAAATTGAAAAAGACAGGTTTATTAATCAAACACATTTTAGAAAATTCAGTTACATATTAAAGGAAGGTTTGCTGAAGCTAGAAAACATGCTTGTTGTTAATTTACCTCCCAATATAACTTATTGACTTTCACAAATTAAGTTTATTTAATATTAAAGAGAACTTGTTTTATACTTTATGAGTGGGGGATATCTTTACTGAAGGTTCACACAGCAGAGAGATAGAAAATGCCTCACTCTTTGGTTCACATTGTAGAATGAAAACCACCAGTTTCCTTCATTATAAGGTATAAGAATCATCATGTGATTATAATTGTAAGTTGGTGCTTTATATGAGTTATGTAGATAAATAAAGTTTGAACACGTATGAATTATATGTTTCTTTAAACTCCAAGTATCTAAGGGCATTTTTGCATCTATACAAACATAAGCAATTTACAAAATACCAAATTATTAGACAAAAAAATTGGGATTGAGAGTATTGTGTTGGCTATTATGGGGTCTGTCACAGAGCATTCTGATAGAAAAGAAGAGTCAGTACAAAATTAAATTAGACCTTACATAATAACTCATGGTCTTTTATCATATGACATGAGCAAATGGAAGCCTGGTCAGAGTCATTCTCAAGGACTCTGCATTGAAAATTTTAAATACTTCTGGTTTATCACATTTAAACTCAAATTGTATCCCTCATATATGTCTTCTTTACTTTTTCCTGTACACCTTTTTCACTTAGGCCTCCACAAATACATACATACATACATACACATATATATGTATATATGTGTGTGTATTTTTCACTATAGTTTTGGGAGGAAATATTTATTAAAGTAACAGATCCAGGGGAAGTTTAATAATGAAGAAAAAGGCTGGCCCCCATTCACAGATCCAGGCATAGAAAGTAAAACATCATCAGCCCCTCCAGCCAGCACACTCCAACTAGCATCCAGCAGGACCTCCATATTTGAGCTCCAACTGCTCTTTTAATGTATATAGCTGGAAGTTCACATCCACCCCAGAAATACCCTAGGGCTGGAGCCTAGGATGTAGCCAAGTTGACATATCCTCCAATCAGAAAAGGCTGGAGAGGCAAATCACAAGCTTCAATAAATTCTTGAATCAACTGTGGGACACACCTTTTTAAAGTACCACACTGACTGAGAGACACAGGAGGACCAACCAAATAGGAAATAACAAGGAACTCCAGAGAAATGTTGTCTTGATTCCAGAGCTCTCCAAGGCAAGTTCCAGCTTGCAAAGTACATGTATTCAATTATTTGTGTGAGGGAGTGGAACATAGACTTTACATCTTTGCATTATTTGAGGAAATAAAATAATCTGAGTGATTTTGATAACATTATGGATAAATCCATTCACAGAATCTGAAAATAAATCCCTTGTCTATTTCAACAATTATTTCAATGATTGATGAAATACATAGGAATTGATATTTTCAGACTTGATTATTTAATTTACCAGAGTAGATAAGATAGCTTCTTTCCAATAAGCTCATTTGTTATTCTTCTGTAGTTTACTAAAGTACCTTTAGTCAAATATTGCATAATTTAAATCAAATTCTAGAATGCAAGGAAAGATAAAATAATTTTAAATTGTAAAAGTAACACTGGTTACAGTGACTTCTGTAGCATATTTTCTTTGTTTGATGGATCAGTATATTACCCAGGCTAAGGAGTGTTTAAAGTGCAATGTGAACTCTGATTTCCACACATGAAGTGTGCATAGACCATTCACATTCTAAGATATTTTAAGGGATGGAATTCTTTTTTTAAATTATTTTCTTTTTTAATATTTTATTTATTCATTTTCAAGCTATATATATATATATATATATATATATATATATATATATATATATATATATATAGAGAGAGAGAGAGAGAGAGAGAGAGAGAGAGAGAGAGAGAGAGAGAGAACCAGAACCACCACCTTGTGGGTCTGGCCTATGTGGGTCCTGGGGATTTGAACCGGGGGCATTAGGCACTGGAGGCAAGTGCCTTAACTGCTGAGCCATATCTCCAGCCCTCAGGGATGGAATTCTTGAAGTTGTCTTTACAAGATTATGACAAGTTTTTATCTTTCTTTGAAACTGTGTGGCCAAATTGTATTTGTGATTTAATTGCACATAGGTTAATTACTGAGGTGTTTACTCACTAAAATAATAAGGTGACTTGTTTATAAGTATTAATGCAGTTTTAGAACAAATATCATAATTGGTCAGATGCATTTTAAAGTTAAAATACCATTATAACTTATATGTTTGTGGTAATATTCACTTTATTAAACTTACTACAGGTCAACATATGCCAAGGAAAAGCCATTTCTAGTGATAAAAAATTCAATTTAATTCTACAAATATTTATTGGGCAATCACATTGTGCAATCCACTGCATTAAACTAAGACAAGATTAAAAAGACAAGATCGTTGTCCTAAATTCTATAAAGAAATTGTAAATACCATTATAAGTTTGTACTGATATAAATAGACTCAGCCAGAGAGATATTTCCTGAATTGCAGCTATAATTTTCCAAGTATAACCCATGTTTTTTCTATACTGTAATTATCTTTTCTCCCCAAAAGAAAGTAAATCACAGGAGCACGTTCAATAACTTAACTTGATGATTTGTCTTAAATAAAATAAGTCTTGAGGGTTAATGGGCTGTTACTTTCCTTTGCTAAGGAAAAGTATGGTGAGGACATTACAGTTCTGCACAAAACTCTCCCATACTCAGCAGGATTGGGTACACAACCACAGACTAGGCATTAGGTGCAATTCCAATAGGTTTTTGTTTTTTAAGTTATTCAAGAATTAAAACCACAAACATTGAAATAACAACTGAGCAATGCTTCTAAATTAGTTAAGGTTTTCTTTTCTGCATTCATTTTATATAACTTATTATTCTACTACAATCCACTACTACTAAAGAATGATAAGCAAAATGTAATGAAGGAGAAATGGCCATGTTTACCTCTTATTTAAAAATAGGTTTTTATTTCATTGTATTTAATGGTATGGTTGCAGGGAGCAAAGTGCCACAAGTGAATTAAGAGTAAAGTTCTCACAATTCTGGAGTGTAGAAGTCAGATATCCAGGAGTCCAGAAGGTTGGCTTCTTCTAAAACCTGTCCCCTTGGATGGAGATGGTGGTTTTCTACCTGGGTTCTTGCTTGATCATCCTATTGAGTATTTCTGAACTGTGTCTCTTCTTCTTATAAAACCAAAGGCCATTAAATCATTCTAATATATTATCTTATTTAAAAAGTACACTGCCAAATAATTATGATTTAGCACCTTTTATGGCACAAAAGTCCAACCATAATATATGTTAAATATGTATGTTTCTCATATATGAAAAATTAATGTTTCATCTCAACTTATTATTTATCTATTGATTTATTTTATGGTCCCTGAAATTGGACCCATGCTAGGCAAACACTTGGCCACTAACCTACAGACATAGTTCTTTTTTTAACAGAGTCTCACTTTGACAGGTATGTTTGCATGCTTGAATCATGTGTGTGTATGTGTCCATACATGTATGGAAGCTAGAGGTCAGTTTTAGGTTGCCTTTCCAGTTTCTATCCACCTTATTTATTGAAGATATGTTCTCTTATTGACCCAGGAGCTCATCCATTCAGTTACACTATATGGCAAACATGACCATGGGGGTCATCTTGGCCTCCACTGGAATTCAAAGCAGACTACTGGACCTAAGATTTCACGTGATACTTGTGTTGCAAGTGCTTTAACTACTAAGCCTCCTCTTCAGCCAATCATTTTTTTTTATATTTTTGAATAACAGTGTCACTGTCACCAAAACTGCTCTATAACTCACTCTGTAGCCCAGGCTGGCCTCAAATCTTGGGATCTTCCTACCTCTGCCTCCTGAGTGCTGGGATTAAATGTATGTTCCATCATACCTGGCCTCTTAATTAGTTTATTGATAAATAAAGTATTTCTTTTTAAGACAAAAAACAAAAAAATAATTTTATACATCTAAATAATTCAAATTGATCAGTTTTTTAGCTTTAATAGTGTGTGTTTATATGTGTGTGTTTGTGAGAGAGATCTGATAGCAGGCACATGGAGGTCAGAGAACACTTAGGGACCGTCCTCTATAGCTTGCCCATGTATTTCCTTGAGACAAAGTCTCTCTAAACTCAGACTTGCACTTTCTTAAGCCCTAGAAACTCATGTGTCTTTGCTTCTCAGAGAACGTGGGTTATAGATGTGTATGACAATTCCAAGCTATTGATGTGTGTGCTGGGACTGAAACTCAGGAAGCCCCTGGCCCTTTCAGGCCCTCTCACCCACTGATCATCTCCCCAGTCCTCATGAAAGTTTTTAAACAGCATGTAATATGTTCTAGGAATGTTCATCCCCTCAATTGAATGCTGGCTTGACTCTGGAATATATATCCACATATGTGCTTAAGTGAATAAATTCAAGTACATATGCTATTGTATACTAGATATGACTGAGAAACCACATGAAAGACAATTTAGGAACCATTCCCAATTTAGATTTAGACTTGGAGGAGATAAATGACAAAATTCACTCTTGTCCAATTCAACTAGCAAGTGATAGAACTAGGAAATTGCAATGGTTAAAATAACAAATAGAGGGGTCTCCTCTATTTTGCTCTTTTAAATCTTGAAGGATGCTGATGTTTTATGAAAATGGATCAATGTAAACACACCCTAAGCAATGAAGAGGGATATCCCTATTTGAATCCACTCTCTTCATAATGTCAAATAATTTCTGATTCTTTCACCTCAATTTTGTGTCCTAGTAGCCAATTCTGGAAAGAGGAAAATAATACATTATTCAGTACAAGTATTCTATTATATGCCAGTAAAATCAATTATAAATATTTTTAGAACTCATTCATAATGCTGACAAAAAAGAAAATGCCTGAGGAAAATTATACAGAAAATGCAAAGTGGATACACACATAAAACTACAACATTATTGATGTAATTATGCTGAGACAACATTGAGAGGCATGTAGCTCACCTCACTTTTTAAAATATTTTATTTATTCACTTTTAAGCAAAGAGATACACAGAGAGAGGAGAGAGAGAAAGAGAGAGAGAGAGGGGCACCAGGGCCACCACCTTGTGTGTCTGGCTTATGTGGGTCCTGGGGAATTGAACCAGGGGGCCTTAGGCACTGGAGGCAAGTGCCTTAACCGTTGAGCAATCTCTCCAGCCCTCTCCTCACTTTTAAGGCAATATAAATATATCTATCTGTCCTTCTACAATAATGTAGAAGTTTACTGAAATTAGCATAATACTATCCCAGTTGGTTCTTTGAGTAGATATTGATTCATAAGTTTCAAAGGCACACTATATTACTGAGAATTTCAATTGAATATTGAAAAAAATGAAGTATTTTGATCTAAAGTAAAGCCACAACGAAATCAGTTACAACTATAATTGGAATAAATATTAATTTAAAAAGATACAGTAACAGTGAGAAATAATGCTTAAATCATATTAATATAATTAATGAATCTGTAGAAGAAATAAAAATATATGAAAGAAATAAAAGTATATGACAAAATACATCATATATACATATGTAATTTCTATTTTTACATACATTTATGAAAGCTAAATGATAATTTGTTTCTGAAAGTGAAGAGTTTGTGTGATTATTTACTGTGAAGACAAAGAAAAATAAGAAAATTATAACAATATACAAATTATATATTATTTAAATAAGTTTTATTAAATGGAAGAAGACCAAGCCAATATTCAAAGACATATCATATTGAAAGAAAATGATTATAATATTTAAGGTAAGCAGACATAAATAAATCTCCATTTAAAAATCAAATGAAATTGTTAAATAGAAAATAGTTATTAGAGAAAAATGAAAATATTCCAAACTCGACATCATGTAGCAAAGCATTTTAAAATGATAGTTTACTTTGCTTCAATGAATTTATTCCAATAATATTTTTCCCATTAGTTTTCTGAGGTAGGATCTCCCAGGCTGATTTGGAACTCACTCTGTAGTCTCAGGATGCCCTGAAAATCACAAGGATCCTCCTACCTCTGCCTCCAAAGTGCTGGGTTGAGAGGCATGTGCTACCACACGTGGCAGGTAATATTTTATTTTTGTCTCACATAAATCAACATAATGAAGAAAAGTTTGTCAATTATTGTTGTTATTTTTAGAGCTACACAATACCTATCATTGTTGGATAAATTATCAAAAATGAGCAAAACTATTGCTAGACATTTAGTGTACACATGTGTTTGTATATAGCAAACATGTAGATAGCTATTATAATAATCCTCACCTCATAGCACAGATTGAAATATTAATAATCTATAATAAACCATTGCAAATGATCCAGGAAACTTAATTATTAATGAAATATGGAATGAAAAGGTCAGATCACAATATGTGCTATATATGCTATGTTTGTATTAAATGTATCCACAGTAACTACTATATTTTGAAAACAGTATTTACAGTAATATTATCTCAGTAAACACAATAACATGCATATATATATATATATGATTATATTTTCATCTAACACTGGATCAAGGTAATGAGCACTTTTCCTTATCTACATAAAGAAATTATCATTAGTAAACTATCCAACTTATTTCCTTGATCTATTGAGGCATAGCCTCACTCTGTAGTCCCTACTGAACTGGAGGTCACTGTGAAGGCCCAGGCTGACCTCAAAGGTGCCATGACTCTTCCGTGTTTGCCTCCCAGCTTTTGTGATTAGAGGCATGCACCACTACACCCAGAAATGATCAAATATCATTAAACTAGTTAATATTTAATGCTGCTTGAGAGCATGCAGAAAGCTTGTTTCATAGATTACTGGTGTGCTCATTTACTACTATCAATATTGGATAATAACAAATAATATAATATTTCTGGCAGTATCTATTTATTATTGCAAATTTTAATGTTTAAATTATTTGTTTATATTTTACATGAAACAGTTCCATTTGCAGAATACCATTGCACCAATTGTGGATGATGAAATGAAATCTTATTAAATTTTAAAATGATAATCATTAATTTCCAGTTAACAGCTGTCATTAAAAATGCCAAACTATCAAAATACCCATTGAAGAAAGCAGTGGGGAGGTGACACTTTGTAAAGAGATCATAGTTTTTTAAAGACATGAAAACTAGAAGAAATAAACTCAAAATTTGTATGGTCACAATTTCATAAACAATACTTAAAATGCATCTTTTAATAATAATGCACATTATTTGCTCATTCAGTGTATGTAAATATGGATAATAAAAATATAATTTATAAAAAATAATAAAGTCTGATGACTAAGCTTGTCAATGCACTTTCTAATATTTTTTCACAAAACTATTCTATCACTTCATAAAAATAACTAAAGTCTAATACACAAGCAAATTAGCAATAATTGTACAACAAAATTCAACATTCTAATGCATTATAAATACTCCAAAACTTGAACACAGTTACTACAGTGAGACTTTTTTAGCAGTCAGCTGTTACAGGATTGTGTATTAGAAGTTTGTCTTTAATGATTAGCTTTTATAAACTAATTTTGATTTATAATGTAGAACACAACTCATGTTAGCATAGCATTTTTCTCACTATGATTTCGTTTTGGCTTTGTCTGTCTTTCAAATCATTTTCTATATCACCACTTATTTAATTATCCTCATCTTTTTGACCTCTAGTTACTAAGCACACATATATTACTTAGTTTGCTTGAAACTCAAAGTTTTCATGATTACTATGTAAATTGATTCAAGTGATGGAGTGTCTGGATGTTAAGACTAAGAGCAGGCTGGGTCTGGAGAGATGGTTCATTGAGCAAGGAGCTTGCTAAGCAGATCGTCAGCACCCAACAACTGGGGATGATGGTGTGCACTGTAATTTCAGCACTGAGGAGGTAGGGAGAGCAGAATCCCTAGGCTTCGGGCAGATAACCAATCTAGATGATTGTGTGAGCTCAAATCTATATGATTGTGTGATCTCTAAGTTCAGTGCAAGACCCTGTCTCAAAAAAAAACAAGATGGAGAGCTACTCATACTTGCCTTAATATCTGGCCTCCACACATAATGTGGACATGCATACGTGTACATCTGAACACATATCACACACTCATACACACAAAAGTAAACAGTAGGGTCTTGCTCTAGCCCAGGCTGTCCTGGAACTCAGTATATAGTCTCAGGCTGCCCTGGAACACATGGTGATCCTCCTACCTCTGGGACCCTGAATTATTACTCTTTTAGAGCCTGCCATGGTTCCATAGTTTGTCTGTTGATTTAATCTGTCACTGATGCTTCACTGCACGCAGGTCATGCATTTGTCAATGCATGAATCATCTTATAAAAATGCAAATGATATAAAATGATAAAATGCTTTAAAATATCTTGATACTAAATAAATTAATAAAACAAGATCCTCCCGAAAATATCACTGTCACATGGATGTTAAGTGTGCAATTCCTTCTCTGTTGCATGATAATTGTGCTGAGCATTCCTGAATGAGCATATTTCAGATTTTTTTGCCATGAGCATCAGGTATGAGGTTATGACTGTCTTCTGAGTCTTTCACTTGATGGCTAACAACACTTTAGCATATTTAACATCAAAACAATATTCTCTTGCTTTGATTTCTGTTTCAGTGATTTTCATTAGTATCTGCACAGATGAACACTCCAGGATACCAGACAAATTTTCTGAACCACTCCTTCTCTGGATGTCTAGATACAATTTGTACAATAATTATGCTGTATCCACTGCCTCATTTAATCTGAGGTATTGCCTTGTACTTTCCTTCTCAACTGCTGCTGGTTATCAAAGCAAAACTTCATCTGAGGGCTTCTGATCTGCCCAGGTTTTTGTCTTATAATTCATTAGGCCACACATTCTCCTATAATAGAGAGAGAATTATAACAATTCCTGCCTTTTCTTTTAATTAAGTAACATACAGTACTTGCTCAATAAACTATTTATCTTCTCCACAGTATCATATTATCAACAGTCACTTGAACAGTGCTTCACGCAAAGTCAGGTAGCCAGCATTTTGTCAATAACTGCTGAATATATTCAGGTAAATATGAAATAGATGTGATAAGATTAACAATTCTTAGAGTTTGACTTTGAAAAAGTTAATAAAGAAATGGTAAAGTGGCATTATTCTAGGAAAGAAATATATTAGAGTTTTAATGCCATTTAAGAATTTCAATGACAGTAACTCTAAATTTTCTATAAAACATTTGTTAGACAAAATTATATGAAAGGCATATTTCTATTTTAGATTAAAAAATCTTTGCTAATTACTAGTTTATAACGACTCTTTAGAAATCACTAGATGGAAGCCAAACAACGAAAATTATGATTATTCTGGAACTTTGACACCAATTGATAATTTCATGAGAATTTATTTATATAGGACACAACTATAAACTACTTTTTAAATTTACTTTATACAAAATAATGCATTATGTATATATGTGTGTGTTTATTTTTAATTATTAAACTATTGTGTATTGGCCTCACTATTGTTTGGTATGTCAACTCCATATATGCTTCTACATCCACACATTAAAGCATTGTAACAATTCAAATAAAAGCAAAGTGAAGGAAGACTAACAACAAATATCTGTGTTCTGAAAAACATAATACACTTACTATGTGGTACTGAACACAATAAAACAATAAGTACCATCTTATTTCTAGAACAAGTAATTCCAAGTCCATCATATTTAATAGAATTATTTTCAAAAAATTAAGAAAAACACATTATTTTTAGTATTCTCATGTACACAATTAATATAAAGTCTAAAAGAGTTTTCATAGTCATTTGTGTGTCAATTTTATTCCTAGATTCAAATAACAAATATTTATTATGGGAACGTTGACGCTGAGTGAATCAATTGATTATTCTAATTCTCCCGGGGATGCTGGCTAAATGCTGTGCTTGATGGCTTACAGTTCACTGAATTAATATATTGTCACATGTAAGTACTCTGTATATGTTTTTATAAAGTGAAGCACAAATAGTGTGCGTTCTGTCTATCCCACTTCTCTTATGTTTCACTGGTTCCTTATTATCCTCATCGAAATTTCAGGAGGAATACCACTAGAAATTATAGCTCTAAAAATAGGTGTATCAATGCCTTCCATAGCCCTAGCATGTCAGTTGGCTAAAGTAGAGCCCAGGAGTGCAGAGTCAGCTTGGGCTCATCAGCATAAAAACAAATAAATAAATACAGATGGAAAAAAGAAAATATAAGGAAAACTTTATTAATGGGAGTGAATAAAATGACAACTTTGACAAAAATGTATACATAATATATGACAGAATATAATTGCATCACTTTTATTAACTATGAAAAGTTAGTTAGGTGGATAATGTTTACAATTTGATTCATATGAATAAATGTAGATTATTTTAAATTTATCATGCTCAATAAATCCACATAATCAAGGGACATAAATATACACATGTATGCATTCATTCTCAAGAGAATTTTCATTTAGTGTTTTGGTCATTGTTGACTGTTTAATGAATAATAATGATGATAATTGGTCACATTTACTAAATGATTACTCATTACTGTGGTGTACAGAATATTCTTCATGCACTATTGCACTTAATCTTCAAATATCCTGGAAATTAATATTATTACTTTAACTTCAAATACAAAAGAACTGAAGCTTAACAAGCCTAAATGAATTGCCCTAGATTTCATAGCTATTCAGTGACCGAGATAGAATTCCAAAGAAAGCAGTGTGACTCAGAATGTGAAGTCTTCACAAATGTGCATAGCCACTGCAAGCTGAGAGCAGCATATCAACTCCAAATTTTATTTTTAATTAAAAATCACCCTTAATTGTAAATTATAAATTAACTTTAACTATTTCAGTGCACAGCAGAGGATGTTAGCCACTTTAAAAATATTATTCAAGAATTAATATTTTTCAAGAAGCAATCAACCAAGAAAGATTTTATTTTGCCTCACAGTTTTGGACATTTTTTGTCTGTGTCCCATGGGTTTCTTTACTTGAGCCTAGTATAGTGGCACATCCAAGTTCCTGGCAGAGCAGACCTACTCACTGAAAGAGAAAGACCAAGATGGGGATACCACCATCGCTTTGCAGGACTTGTGCTTGGTGACTCAAAGACTTTCTAGGCAATACCTACTAAAAATGTCCCAACTGTTTACCAGTTGTGCATCCTGGGGACAGTTATTAACATATGGCAGAAAGCTAAAGAGTGGAATGACAGGCAAAAGATCTAAAGATTCAGCAAATTGAGAGGCAATTTTAGGTATATTTAGAAATCTACAAAGTTTAGAAAACAATTTAAAAAGATGAAGGCAAAGAAGAATATGAGACAGAGTTAGCATCGTTGTTTGGTTATTTTGGAAACATAAATAATTGGGTATAGTTTTGATCTAAACAAACACTAGACAAATACAAAAAAAAAAAAACAAATACTAGCTTTAAATCCCAGGGTTCTTATGAAGGAATTGAGTTTTCTTTTCCTTTTTTTATTTGAGAGAAAGAGGGGAGAGAAATGGACAAGTAGAGAGAGAGAGAGAGAGAGAAAGAGAGAGAGAGAGAGAGAATGAGAATGGGTGTGCCAGGAACTCCTGCTTCTGCCAACAAACTCAAGACTCATAAACTATTTTGTTTATCTGACTTTACATACATACTTGAGAAATGAACGTAGGCCATCTGGCTTTGCAAGTAAACACCTTTTAAACTTTAAAAAAATATTTATTTATTTGCAATCGCAGAAAGATAGAAGGGAAACAGAGAGAATGGGTGTGCCAGGGCTTCCAGCCACTGCAAACAAACTCCAGATGCATTTGCCACTTTATCCATCTGGCTTTACTTGCTTTACTCATAAAGCAAGTGCCTTAACCGCTGAGCAATCACTACAGCCCTGACTTTTCTAATACTACTTTTTAACTAAAGAGCATGTATAACACACAGTTTTCTTTTTGGGAAAACTACCTATTCCTGACCAGTCAGGTAGATAGTGCAAATGCTAGAGATGATAAAATTTATTTTTCTTCCAAATTTCCTAGTTAAAAACGTAGTTATTCCTAACTTTTAATAGTAAACACTGTAGCATTTAAAAACTCAGAATAAATGATATGCTTTTCTAATTATAGGATTATTGTGAATTTGTTTAAAACTAGTATAGTTAGAATAAAATCTGGCATTTACTATTTGTGGCTGCAGAAGCAACAAAGGTTAAATGTAACATCTAGTGTGATCATATACAATGAAAAGGTAAAACTTGTATGAGTCTAAATAAATCTTGGGTTTAGGGTGCAAGTTCCTTCTCCTGAAATTTAAAGAAATAAGAAATTTTACTCTGATTTTGAGTGTGTGTGTGGGGGGGGTGGACATGGACTCTAAGTCTAGGGAATTAGTTAGGGATGGAGGTATCCCATAAAATTTAAAATATAAACTTTTATCCAAAAAATATTTCTTTAGCATGTACCTCATGACAGTTATTACCAAAAATATATTTGGAACAATCCACAAACTTTTAATAAGAAATTCATTCCACATAGAACAAGAAAAAATGACATTTAATGGCTGCAATATTTAAAAAATATATAACAAACAACAGCAAAAATTATCTATTTCTTTTCTATTTATTGATACGTTGTAACTCATGGTGATTTGAAAGAAATGTTCCCCATGGGCTCATGTGTTTTGAATACCTACTCCCCAGCTGGTAGGAATTTGGGAAAGTTGTGTTGCCTTGGAGAATTGGAGCCTTGTTGGAGGAAGTGTGTCACTGGGGTTGGGCTTCCAGGTGAAATAGTGTAGCTTGAAGCCCAGTACATAGGCTGCTTAATCCTGCTGATGTTAATATGTGACCTAGGCTTCCTTCTCACTCCTCCTGCTTTTGCAGATGTGATGAAGCTTCCCAATGAAACTGTGAGCTGACAGGAACCCTTTCCTTCCTCAAGCTGCTTCTAGTTATGTATTTTGTCCAGCAATGTACAAGGAACTGTTATGTAACATTTGCCATCTTTTGAAACAAAGGGAGGATAAGGTGTTATCACTTAATGATAATTATATGTTACTAAGTACTGAACAAAATGGCATTATTCTATAGTAACAAATAACATACACCCCAAAACCATTTCCAATGCATAACAAAAATAAATAAAGGAATTTAAATCACAGGAATAAAGAATTTTGATGAATATAGTTTGGAATGGAGTTTGATCCAAATATATACAAATGTTAAGACAGAGAATTATACTAAAAAGTTATATATTTGTTCTTAAAGCTGTGGGTAGAGATCTAATCCTGGTTCCACTGCTCTGTTGGCATCAATGGAGTTGTAAATGTTGCTCATAGATGACATAAAGCTATTCAACCGATCACTGTGATGCAGCAGTCCAAAACCGAGCTATGTTGGGGCAGTATGCTATGTGATGCAACTTTAGAGATAGAGTTCTGTTTGCATCAGGCTTAGTTTTTAATTTAAACAATATTATATTAATATTTTATTTCACTCACAAGTAAATGACTCAGAAATATATCTATACTTTTTAAAAAAATTACTACATTTCTAGCTATTACTAGAATTCATGAAGTCAATAAATTTTTATAATTTTTTTCTTTTAAATCCTTATTGATTTACATTTTATTCATTGATGAGGTAAAATGGGTAAGATCATATTTTAGCTCAGATTTTATTTTATTCACTGTTGTGGTCACCTTTCTAGTTGCTGGGCAGAAATAACCCAAACAAAAGTGGCTTGTGGAGGAATGGGTTTATTTGGCTTACGGACTCAAGGGGTGACTCCATACTGGCAGGGAAAATGATGGCATGAGCATAGGGCTGGACATCACCTCCACCACAGCACTGGAAACAGCAGCAGGAAGGTGTGCCAAATACTGGCAAGGGGAAACTGGCTTATAACCCCCATAAGCCAGCCCCCAATAACACAGCTCCAGCGAGGTTGTAAAATACAAACTGCCATCAGCTGAGGATCGATTATCTAGAACACATTCATTTGTTTGTGGGGGACACCTGGATTAAACCATGACAGTCTGCCCCTAGCCCCCAAAAACTAATAATCGTATATGATATAAATACAATGTGTTCAGCTCAACTTTAAGTCCCTACAGCATTCTACTGAGTCATAATACCAAAAATAAACCTGTAATGGCACAGAACATTCACACTGCAAAACATTAGGCACAGAAAAAACAGATTGAACCAGTACAAGATTTAAAACAAGCAGGGCACCATCAATCCCTAACTCCAAGTTCAATGATTCTAACCAATAACAAATCTCTTGGAGATTCAATTCTGCCTCTCCAGCTCAGCTACTCACAGTCCGGGAAAAGTTCATCCAGTGCTGGCAGCTCGCCTTGGCACCCATCCATAGTCCTGGAATTATTTGGGTCTCCATTGCAACCCACACACAGTTCATCCTCATGGCTCCATCGGGCTCCATGCAGGCAACCTTGCACACCTGCTTCACATGCCAATGGCCATTTTTCAAAAACAAAACTGTGTTGCAAATCCAGTGACCCTCTCTTCTTCCATTTGTTATACTACCCAGAACCAGGTGGGCTACCAACTTGCTAATCCAGGGGGGGAACAAAGCATTCAGGCCCCTTACTTCAAAGAGTCTGCATTCTTCCTGTTGTTCCGATGCAGACCAGCTGGCCCAATCTCAATGGTTGTAATTAATGTCTCAAACAATTGCAGGTGAACAGGCAGCAGTTTCGTCCCAAAGATGTTTCTGTGCCATCTCCATCTGCTCACACCAGTCCATCTTTATGTAAAACAACCCTGCACAGGTTCTAAGGACATAGACAGGCAGAACGCAGTAAGCCTCTCATACAAACTGCTTCTGGAACAGTCCTGACAAAGTTCTTTCTCACCCTCGTAAGCCAAACCTCACAGTCCATAGTTTTCATTACATTCAGGTTTTGTAACTCTGACCAGAATGATCCATCACTCTGTACTTACAGCACTGCAAGGCACCTCTTAGGATGAGGTTTCCAATCCAACCATATTGGTCCTGCATATCAATTCCAAAATGCCAAAGCCATAGAATCAGAGTTCTAGCAACAACAGATGACCCCACATCCTGCTACCAAAACTGTTGTGGTCACTGTCATGGTTTGATCCAGGTGTCCCCCACAAAAAAATGAATAAGTTCTGATAGATCAATCCTCAGCTGATGGCAGTTTGGGTTTTACAACCTCAATGAAGCTGTGTTGTTGGGGGCAGGATTATGGGGTTATAAGCCAGCTTCCCCTTGCCAGTATTTGGCACACCTTCCTGCCGCTATTTCCAGTGCTGTGGCAGAGGTGATGTCCACCCGTCTGCTTGTGCCATCATCTTCCCTGCCAGGAGGGAGTCTCCACTTGAGTCCGTAAGCCTAATAAACCGATTCTTCCACAAGCCGCTTTTGTTTGGGTTCTTTAGGTGCAGCAACTAGAAAGGTGACTACAACAGTTTGTTCATATTGGTGATATTTCATATTTAACTTTCTTGGACAGTAACTGGAGCAGCTTTATATATTATAAATTAAGAAGAGTCACCAAAAGCTAAGGATATCATTGTCAAAGCAAATACAAATTTTCAGGAAAATGAGTAGGAATATTTATACAATAAATAATATTCAAATAGGGGAGTTAATAAAAACGTATCATTATGAGTAGGATGAACACAGAATAAACACAGTTACAAGACATTAGTTTCCAAAGTTTTATTAAGCATACAATATTTGCAAAAAATAATAGAATATTGTTTGCAATAAGATCCGTATTGAATGTCAATGTCCAAAGATTATGAAAGGGTCAAATAAAGTCTATATACTATAAGTCCAAAGATTGTCATGAGTCATCCAAAGATCTCCTTAAATGCTTTAATTAACTAAGAAAATAAAAGGTCACTGAAAGCATTTTATTGCCTTTTCTGTTGGTTTAAATATTTTTCAATGAAACAATATTAGTCATTTATAAAGAAGAATCATGAAAATATTATTTCATAGCCAGAAGTGCTCAAGTCATAGCTCAGTTATAACATATCAAATGGAGAAATGGTTAGGCTGGATTGAAACCATGTTTTTCAATGTTTTTTCTACCAATATGAAAGGTAAGAGTAGAACAAAATTTAGTGTGGTCTATAAGATATTTGATGCACATATTAATAAATGCCTTCCTCCATTTCTTTAGGTATTTAAGAAAAAAAATTGCCCATGCCCCTAGCTCATAAATTCTGAGACTAGCTTATTGAAAATATGGGTGTAATCTTAATAGCACTTGCCATTAAGGAGATAAGGGGAAGATACCATCTGTAAAATTAAATTGCTGAATATCCACCATCTCTGGAGAGCTCTCAGGTGCCATTGAATCATTGCTCTAGATGTTAGTTCTGTGAGCAAAATAAAATAATACTTAATGATGCTTTTATGAAACTGTCTCATAATGGTCAATATTGCCTTTTATATGAAAATAATATACCTTCCTTTGGCTACATAGGATTAATACTAACAGCACGTTTTAGTCTATGAAGTAACAGAAAAGAAATGATTACATACAAATTCTGCACAAGTTCTCTAAGTGGAGAATAGATCACACAACAAGTTTCCATGCAGATATGATCATGTGACACAAGATCGAGCTGGTGAAAGATGAGATGTTGCAACCCTGTAGAAATCTACACATTAAGTTCTGAACGGTCATGTGAAGAAGATTTTGTTTCATCTCATGAAAGAAATCCAGGATATAAAAAAATGGTTCATGTTTAAATAGGTGAGTACAAGGTATTGCATATTAACACTTTCCCATAGCTTAGAACATAGTTTTGCCTAATATTTTTTTCTTTGAAAGTAAATATAAATTGTGACATTTGATACAATGTAACATATAAACACTGATTTGCTAATAGACTTTAATTTTAGAGTACTTATAGGCTCATAAATGATTCATCAGATAGTTGTCTAAATGCCCATCATTTATACCTGTATATCCCCCACCTACAACATTCATTACAACATTCATTACAATCCTTGAGCGTAAGCCAACACTTCATAGTCACCCAAATTCTATAGTTTACTTTACAGGTGTATATTTGAACTACATTGAAGAGCAAAAGTGGGCAGTCCCACAATGGCTGTCTATAGGCCAAAGAGTTCAGGAACCTAATGCCTACTCATTCCATGAGACTAGATGCCTCCACAGTGAGAATCTGGCTTTGAAGATCTAAAAAATTCCTGGAGAGCTGTTGGTCTTAGTTCATCTAGAAATCCTGATGAAATTAGGTTCCAACATCCTTAAAAGATAGCAGCAACAGGGGAGGTGTATATAGCAGTGAGTAGTATGGGCAGCCAGAAAAAGGCCCTGAATTCTCTCAGAGCTTCTTTATAAAGAACTCCCCACACAGAGAAAAATTCTCATAAACTCCTTCATGCATTCATAGCAACATCCTCACAGACCTGACCAAGAAAGAGGATCTTCAGTCTGATCAGGTTGACAATAGAATTAAACTGTCACAGTATTCAGTAGGTTTGAAAAAACAATGACATATATCTATCATTACTATAATGAATTTAGTAGTTTTATTGCCTTAAAAACTCTCACAATGTATCTGTTCTCCCAGAAAAACCCTGACACTTGACTTTTTAAATAATCTTTATAGCTTTATGTTTTCCAGAACATCATATAGTTAGCATCATATATGTAGCGTTTTAGGAGGTATTATTTCATTTACTATATAAATTTGTTTCCTCATTTCTGTTTTTGTTATAATGAATGCATTATATTAATTTTATGTAGTGTCTGCCTAAACTCCAACCCACTCTGTAGCATAAAATAAGATTGTTTGAGCCAGGTATGCAAGGCCAGTCTGAATGTAAATGATGCCCCATTTTAAAATTTCAGTTGTCTAGATGTTCTATGGTATATTCATTCACTCACCTAATGACATCTTGCTTGTTTCCTTGTGTTAGTAATTATAAATTAAACTCCTATAAATATTCATGTGATAGGTTCTGTGAGTTCCTAAATTCCCAATCCCTTTAGGAAATGCTGAATAACCTGCATGCTCAATCATATGGTGGGAATACAATGTTTTATTAAGAAACCACTAAAATGTCATGTAACATCTTGTTGCATTCCCATGAATGATCGATAAGGATTCCTGTTGCTCCACTTTATTTTATTTACCCAGTTTTATTATGAAAAATTGCAATGATACATAATAGTGAAGTATTTTGTGGAATATGGGTTCTTAGGTCAGGATAGTAAATGCCAAGTAGAAATAACACATTAAAATGATATTATGAAAATATATCTTTATATGTACTTCTGTATCTATTTATCTTTGCATGTCTATTTATCATCTATTTATCTATCTTATCTCTGCTAGAATAGCAGCTAAGGTGTTCCCTAGAACAGATATACTGTGAAACAATTACTGCTAGTGAAAATTATTCAAAAATTGTTAATACAATCTCTTGAAATTGTTGTAAATAGGGCAATGTTGAAGAAAATGTAATAGAACTCGTTAAGAGCACTGAGAATGAAACCCATGAGCAACCCTAAATTTACAGGACAAGAAATCCATGTAACACATATACAGTCAAAACCAATTTCTGTTTATAAGCTTCACTCTAAGGATACTGTTCCAGTAATCTTTATGTTTCTGATAGGAAGACACCTGATAAAAAGCATAGGATGATAGGAAAGTTGTTTATTTTGGCTTACAGAGTTCAGAGAAGCTCCATGACTGTAGGAAAGACTGGGGTTTGAGCCAAGACTGTACATCATCTTCTGGACAATGGTTGACAATAGCAACAAGAAAGTTTGCCAAACCCTGGTATGAAGAAGCTGACTATAATACACATAAAAACACCCACACAAGACACCTTCTCTAGAGACCTCAATTTCCAAATTGCCATCAGCTGGGGACCTAGCATTCAGAATACATGATTTTATGTGGAACAGCCAATTCAGATCACCATAGATATGTATCTCCTCAAGGCAGACAAGCCATCAGAATGTTTCATTCTCCATAGGAACATATTGCAAAGCACACATAAATTCCAGATATAAAGGACAAAAAGATCAAAAGCTTCCTTCTTCTGAGGCTTTCAAATAGAGAGTTCTATTTGAGGAATATCATACCATGTGTACTGGATGTCACCCATTACCCTCACCTGTTTATACTACAGGGGTCTTTGTGGGTAAGGCCTGAAAAAAGGACAGAGACATCTTTACACCTTTTTCTGCTCATAATGATGCTCACATACCCCAAAAGAGAAGCATTCTTATCCTTACCATCAGTACCAGTTCTTGGGAAATTTCATTCAGGCTCTTAAACTTGTTAGAAAATCAAGAACTCTATGCAACTTCGCAAAGAAATAACTTTATTTGAAATCATGTTGGGAAACTGTAGTTGAAATTTGAGATGGAAAACAACTGTGATGTGGACAATAAGAAAACTAGTAAAGATTGAGAGCTGTTGGCAGAAGAAAGCCTGTGTTGTCATTGAATAGATTTATAAGAAAGACAAAAAGAGATAACATGGATGAAACCACCTAAAGTGGGAACAAACCTCAAATTTTACCTCAAAATATTTCCTCACAAAGAATCCTAGACTTATTTGGATGAGACGGTTGATCGATTTATGTCATAAAGCATTGTTGAAAATAATACAGGAATGAAAGGCAAATTGGGGAAAATTTAACAGCTGAGAATGACCAGGAAAGTAAACATCCAAATAGTACTGGACCATGCATGAAGAAGTAGTGTCAGAGGCTTCAGACTGTGGGAAAATAGATTTAACTAAAATAGTACAGTCATTGCGGTAGTTTTAGTGTATATCTCCCATTGACTCAGGTATTAAAATTAAAGTTGCAACTTGGATCTTTAGCCTCCAGACTGGAGGAATTGTCACTGGGTCAGGTCCTGGAGCAATCCCTGAGGTGTCACTGGGGGCAGACCTGATTCAAACTCTTGCAGGTAGTGTGTGCTGGTACAGAGGTTTTGCTTGTTGCAATTATCTCTTTAACCTTGGGTCAGTAAAAGGGAGCCAGCTTTTCCTGTCATTCTTGATAAAATATCTCCTCGATCTGTAAGCTTAAAATAAATCCCTTCTTCTCCTAAACTGTATTGGTGGAATATTCCTTCAAGTAACCTTGGAACTGACTATAAGAGAATTTGGTACTAGAGAGTTGGGGTGTTGCTGAACGGTAAAATTTATCATGTAGATTTTAGTCTTTTAAAAGTTTTGTCCTGGAGGAATGGCACATAAATTGGTACTTGTGGCTGCAGAAATTTTACAGCATGGAATGCCAAATTTTAAGGGTTATTCTGGTAAGAGTTTGAAAATACTAAATGTGGGAAAAATTGTGTTGACCTATAAACTTTCAAAGGGGAAGGAAATAAAGCAGAGAACATTATTAGAACTATGTTACTGGCATAAAGGATAGCTGTGATTTTTTTCCCCATACCCAGGGAATTGGATCAAGGTCAAATAATATATAGAACTAAAAGATGCATGTTTTAAAATATAAAAAAAATCAAGCAAGTTTAAAATTATCAGAACAGAGAGAGGTTGTAGGTTATTTAAGCTGATGTTGGCATGCAGATTACCATCATTAAGGATGACCAACTATTTACATGGAAAAAATGGAAAGATGCCTGTTGTGATGTCTAGACAGAAAGACTGAATGGGAATGCAAATTCTTTTGAAGTGAAGTGATTGAAAGAAAGGATTATAAAAGGTAACCTGCTCTTCAAGGTGGCAACTTACTTTTCCCTGGATTAACAAACTGGCCATGCCACTGCACACCTGGTACTGACTTTGGAAGCATGAAAAAAATGAATGGAAATAGGTAATAAAGTGCATATAGTTCCAGGAGCCACTGTTAAATGTGGTGTGTGAAAACAGGGATGAATTCCTATTTTAGAGTCTACTGGAGTCCATTGTAAGAAGGACTGTGTTTTGCCGGGGAGCTCTAAACATGTTTTAGGTATACTAGGAATGTGCAATGGATACCATGGAGCACAGTTGGCTTGGAATGGAAGATTTCCCCATATACAGCACAACTAGAGAGGCAGAATTAGAAATCCAGAAACTGTAATCTCCTGTTATGGATGTTGGACTTAAACTGCAGATGTTTGATGTTTATCTGATGGTTATTGATTTTTCTTTGATCCAGTTTCTCCTTGTTATGCCTTATAGGAATATGAATGTTTACTCTGTGCCATAAATTGAAAATATTTAACTCGGTTTGATTTCATAGGAGTCAAAGTTAAGGTATGGTCTTAAAGTTGATAATGACTATGTGGACCTTGAAAATAGGACTGACTGCAATTTGCAATTTGGTATTTTATGAGTGGATGGGTGACAGAGGAGGAATATAGTAGTTTGAATGTACAGTCACAATTTATTCAGGTGCTAAGATTATACTTGTAACTTGAATCTCTAGCCATCTGGCTAGAGGAGGTGTCACTGGGGGAGGACCCCGTAGTCCATCTCTAAGGTGTCACTTGGAATTGATCTGAATTCCAGCCCAAAGGTATAAGAAAGCTATCTGTACTTTGGTGGTCTATGTGCATTGGACCTGATGGTTTGCTTGCTGCAGTTGTTTCTCTCTGCTTAGATCTGAGAAAGGCAGCTATCTTCTTCTGCTATTAATGAAACTTCCCCTGGATCTGTATGCTTGACATAAATTCCTTCCTCCCCTAAACTATGTTTGAAAATATATTCATCCCAGCAACATTGGTACTGACCACAACAGTCATTAAGTAAAAATCAGTATTAACACATACTGAAGTAGTAGGGAATATTATTCAAAATAGTTACAATATAATATTTATTATTTCACATTTTAATAAATAAAAACCCAGTAAGAAACAGGATAGAATAATCGATATACAAAGAAAATGCAAGCAAAATAGGTTTCTACTGAAAGAACACATCTAATTTATTAGATAGATTGCAAGGTAGCTTATTATAAACAAATTGAAAAAAGTGAAAGCAAACCATAAATAAAGTAGAGCAAGAAGTTATGATGATGTCTTATCAAGGAAAGAATAACAATAAAGATGGATAAGCTATAAAAAAGAATCCTGCTGAATTTCTTCATTTGCAAATTATAATGACATAATCATTTGCAAAAAGTAATGAAAAGTACACTTGAACTGGTAGAATATGGAATTAGCAGAAAGATCAGCAAAGGTTATTAAATTAAGGACTGGAGAGATGGCTCAGAGGTTAAGGCACTTGCCTGCAGTGCCTAAGGCCCCGGGTTCAATTCCCCAGGATCCACATAAGCCAGACCCACAAGGTGGTAGCCCTGGTGCGCTCTCTCTCTCTCCCTATCTCTCTCTTTCTCTTTCTCTCTCTCTCTGTATCTCTCTGCTTGAAAAATGAATAAATAAAATATTTTAAAAATAAATTAAATGCAGATATGAAGAAAAGTAGAGACAAAGGTAGAGAGGATTAGGGAATTGTATCAAACCATGAGTCAAAACTTTATAGAAATTTACCTGGGCTATGATGACTAGAGGTTGATACATCACTGTTTTTTTTAAATATATTTTATTTATTTATGAGAGAGAGAGAGAGAGAGAGAGAGAGAGAGAATGGGCACAGCACGAACTCCAGACACATACGCCCTTTTGTGCATCTGGTATGGCCACTGGGGAATTGAACTCGGGTCCTTCTGCATTGCAAACAAATGCCTTAACCGCTAAGCCATCTCTTCAGCCCACATCACTGTTTTTAATGTTGTAAAGAAGTCATATTTCAGAGTTACTTAGAAATAGACTGAATAAAGCAGAATCCTCACTGGAATGTGAGTGATCATTGGCCAGTTATTGGAATCACAAATAGATCAACTCTAAAGTTTCTCAAGGAAAAATTCTTCTGTCTCTAAGCTCGTATTGGATGTGCAACAGCAACGAATCTGTTCATTTTCACTCTTGTATTGTGACTTGAACCTTCCATCTTCAATGAACATCAAACACACAGACACAGAAATACATAATGTTCCCCTAAAATTAGGTGAAATAATTCATAACATTAAAGATGCATATATAAAACAAGTGGCATAAATAGAGAATCTTCCCAGGCACATCGTGGATAAATATGCAAGAGGTCAAAGAATGGAGAGAGTCATACAAGTAGAAAGGGGTATACAGGCATCAATGTAGAGGAATTCTGGAAGATCATCAGAGACACTATTACAAAAAAATGAAAGACAAGAGGCAGTATAACAACTTGTCAAATGTGTAGAATGAAAAAAATATCAACTAAAAACCATAAATTTTATTAAATAGCATAATGTAATATTGACATACCTATCAGTGGAATAATGAGGAAGGCTTGGTTTATTATAGTAGACCCCATAGAAGAAATTCCATTAGAAGTTCTTCAGGTGGGAAATAATTCTAATCTAAATATTTAAGACAATGAAAAGGAGTTTTCATTTTCTAATAATGAATCTGTACCATAAAATCTTGACTTTCTCAAAGTAGGCTCTTGAGGAAACTATGGCATCATCTGGAAAGAGGGGCCCTGAATAGTGTGGGAGAAAGACTATGCCTAAGACAAGTTGTGTTGGCTAATAACTCCCTGTCCCACTAATTGGTTACTTCCCACACTGAGCTGTTGATTAAAGAGACCCATAAGATCCCCAGAACAATACAAGCTTATTCCAAACTCTTTACTACCCACCCCAGGCAAAAAAATAAGACCCTATTGCTGAAGATACCACAGACTGTCATCACTCAACACCAAGAGACCTTCCTGGATTCAGAAAAGTAACCACCTCCCAGATGGTAGCCTGTGCACTGATGGAAGGCATTAATGAGCTCCCAGTGGAAATTGGCCAATGGTATTTGGAAAAAGCATAGGTCATTGATATACAACAGCAAACAGATTACAAGAAAACTGAGGACACTGCTTTACCAAAGAGATCAGCAAGCCAAAAGGTGCTCACTCATCTGTAAAGTAGTTCAACCAATGGTGCTAAACCTAGGTGGGTAATCAACATCTTGCTGATTGGCCAAGATATCATCTCAGTGGCAAGGAGCCCTTAACTGGAACTGGGATCCATGGCAAACTCTTATGTGGACCAAGAACATGGACTCAGTGGCACTTTTCTTTGTTTCTAATATAACTATTTCTGCACATGAAACAATATCAAATTATATAACACTATTCATAAAGTACTTTCTGAACCATTATTAGATAAAGTAATTCTTTGTTTTTTTTTGTTTTTTTTTTTGAAGTACGGTCTTGCTCTAGCCCAGGCTGACTTGGAATTCACTATATAGTCTCAGGTTGGTCTGGAATTCACAGGAATCTTCCTACCTCTGCCTCCCATGTGCTGGAATTAAAGGCATTCACCATCATGTCCAGCAGTACAAAGTAATTCTTTATGCCCACTTATTTTCAGCATATTACTCAAAAACCAATCCAGTGTTTTAGCTCCCTTGTTTTTAATGTACAACAACTGTGTCAATATGCAATTAGGAAGGAAAACAATGAGGGTTTTCTTGCTCAACTACAAATAGCTGAGATATTACATTAGTTATGTTAGTCATGAAAATGTAGATGTATGAGTAAGCTTGAAGGTATCTATGGTTAATATAAGTGTAGCAATTAGTAATTATGGCTGACTAGGAGTAGCCTTCCTCAACACCCAACTTTCTTCTTTTTTCAACTGGAATGTGAACTAAAGGTATAGATATAGATCACAGAGCACTGAGTTAACTCTTAAATAATGAATTTAAATTATTGATTGAAAATATATTATTATATGTTATTTCATGTACATCAAAACAACCTATTAGAAATGGTCAAAAATAAATTAAGGATATTTTCAATTAAGAGATTAATTAAAAATAAATTTAAGAAATTCATATTCTCTTTGTTGTAACTTTGCATGATATCAATTTTTAAAAATAAATTGAACAGACGACCCATGGAGGAGATTATCCAGCAGATTGGGGATGGGGGGGACAGTGGGGAATTGGGGATAACAACTCATTGTTTGCCCACTAAATAATGTAACTCATTATGGACAATAAAAATATTTTTAAAAATAAATAAAATAAATAAAAATAAATAAATTGAAAACCTATCTGAAGGACATTGCAAAATCAGGAAAAACTTTTAAGTGTAATAATAAAACTTTTAAGTGTAATACATGGAAAGATAAATTGTATATTTGTATAATATAATTTGTTGCCATAAATTATCAGTTTTTACTTTTGATCAAAGATAATCACAGATATATATGTATATATATATATATATATATATATATATATATATATATATATATATCCATATCTATGAAAAGTTGACATAATACTTATATTATTATTATAGAATATATGGTAAGGTTCAATAGACAGCACCTTTTAAACTAATTATATAAATAATTAAAATACATACTTTAAAAACAGAACATGGCTGGTGAGATGGCTCAGCGATAAGGCACTTGCCTCCAGTGCCTAAGGCCCTGGGTTAAATTCCCCAGGACCCACATAAACCAGACCCACAAGGTGGTGGCCCTGGTGCATTCTCTCTCTCTCTCTCTCTCTCTCTCTCTCTCTCTCTGTCTCTCTCTCTCTCTCTCTCTCACTCTCTCTCTCACTCTCTCTCTCTGTATCTCTCTGCTTGAAAATGAATAAATAAAATATTTTTAAAAAATCAGAACATACTACTCAGTGACAATCACTTCAAGTCAATCCCTCTCCTACCCCAAAGATTTATGACATTTACAATGATAATATGATATATGTCTATGTACACACACTCAAACACATATACATACATATGCACATAAATCATTTTGTGTATTTTTATTATAATTAATCATCTTTATTTTTTTACTTTAGTCAATGTTTTACTATGTACCACAGGACAGATTAGAACATAAATTGTTCCTGCCTCTGTCTCTAGATTGCTAGTATTACAGTTGTGTACCAACATATCCAGCTTCTTTTATCATTGAAAAACATATTTCCACTGATTTCTATTGTGCTTTGTACTCTTAAGCTTTAACATTGTTTATATCAGCATATACTTATTCACATTTTCTTAACTAGTAGATAGTTCTTGTGTATAGCATCTTTCATATATTAATGCATTTCAGCTGCTTTAGCTCTCTCTTTCTTTTTCACTCTTTGTTTCTCTTCAAATTTAATAATGAGAGTTTCTTACAATTCCCACTCCCTCTTCTATAGAATATGCAATATTAATACCTTAAGTGTGTCAAAATTATTTACCCAATATCGTCACATTATTACAAAGTATAATCCCACACTTTTTTCCCAAATTTTCCATTTCTTTATGGCATTTTGTGCACCAGAACTCATGCATCAAACTACCATACACTGGATGATGATGACTCCTTTTCCTCACAGGGCTGTAGGTACAGATGCTTGTTCAAATCTATCCTCACCTTCACTATAATGGTTCCTTAGACTTAACAACCTTCAATTTTTTTGATAAATATTAGTTGAAATGTCATTTAACCATCACCTGTATGTTGTCACAGAGGATTAGTTTGTAAATTTATTGGCAGAGACCTGTCTGCATTTGTACTTGCCAGTTTTCTAAACTATGGAATCTCTTTTTTCCTTCTTTTTTTGTGTGATGTTCTGAACATTGCAGGCACACTAAGGAGTGGGATTTTTTGGTCCTTTTCCATGAATGCAATGCCAACTGAAACTGTTTGGAATTATTCTTCTCTGTTTTTCTGAATACTAGGAGAGCAATATCAGAATTGTCAGCCTGGACTTTTGGGAAACAGCTTTTGCAGCTAGGTTTCTGTGGTAGTTTCAATGGATGTCCCCCAAAAGATTCAGAAGTTTATTAAAGGCTTTTCTCCAGCTACCTGACTGGAGTTAGTATCACTTTGGCCTGGCTCGTTCCTAGGCTCCAGCTTTAAGGAGGTTTGGGGTAAGGTCTGGAATTCCAGCTACAGAGCCTTCTGAGGTCAAGCCTGGAGTTCCTTGGTGTGTTTTTCATTCTGAGTCACTTGTTTGATTTTTTGGAGATGCTGCTTGTGGTTTTTCTCTCTGTATTTGTATTTTTATTCTTCAAATAAATCCCTTCTTCCTTCCCTAAACTGTACCTGGTTTGGAGATTCTTCCCAGCAGCATGAACTGACTACAACAGCTGCCACCCTCATCTGGCTCTTTTTCCCTTTAATGTCAGCAACCTTCGCTTATATGGCAAAGTTGCTTAGGTAACCACCTTTCAGACCACTTCATCAGATGTGATGCTGTTTAACATATTTGAAATGGACTATTTTTCAATAACTGGCATTCCATCTTTCTCCTTCTCCACCCCGTCTCTCTCCATACACTTAAATATCTTTCTCTATGCATCTGTCTCAAAGTGTTTTCCCTAAATATTTTCTCTAGTGGTTTCAGAGTTTCACTGAGTTTTCCTTTTTTTCAACTATTTGCATTGATTTTTTAAAAATTTATTTATCTGACAGCAGAAAGAGATATAGAGAAGAAAGATAGAGAGAGGGCCTCTAGGTGCTGCGAACAAACTCCAGATGCATCTGCCACTTTGTGCATCTGGCTTTAAGTGGGTATGAGGAATTCAAACCCTTGTCCTTGGACATTTAGGCAAGCACTTTAACTGCTAAGCGATCTCTCCAGCCCCACAACTGATTTTTTATCCAGTGTGAAAGATAAAGGTTTAGTGTAATTTTTCTTCATGCAGATACCCACTTTTCCTAGCACCGTTTGTTGAGGACATGCTTTTCTCCAATATCTGTTTTGACATCTTTATCAAAATGTAGGTAGCTATAGTACATGGTCTGCATTCTATAGTGTCCATGGTCTTCTACATTCTATAGTGTCCATGGTCTTCTACATTCTATAGTGTCCATGGTCTTCTACATTCTATATAGTACACGGTCTTCTACATTCTATAGTGTACATGGTCTTCTAAATTCTATAGTGTACATGATTTTCTACATTCTATAGTGCACATGGTCTTCTACATTTTATACTGTACATGGTCTTCTATATTCTATGTTCTATATTATTGCATAGATATTTGGCTGGTGCCTGTGTCAGTACCTTGCTGTTGTCATTATTATGACCCTATTATAACTTGAAATCAGGAATAGTGACACCTAGAGCAGTATGTATTTTATGCTGATGATGGTTAAGGCTACATATTCTGTGAAAAAGACATCAAAATTTTGCTTGGAATTTTCTTGAAAGTATATATTAATTTTTGTAATATGATTGTTTCCACACTGTTAATTCTTCTAATCCTGGAATATATGAAATTTCCCATCCCAGGTGTTCTCAATTTCTTTTGTTTTAAAGTTTTCATTGTAGAGGGTTTTTCACTTCATTGTTTAGGGATATACCAAAATATTTGTTTACTGTGACTCCTGTAACTAGCATGGTTTACCTGATTTCTTTTTCAGCATATTTGTCTTTAGTATATAGGAATTCTACTGGTTTTTGAATGCTACTTCTGTATCCTACCACTTTGCTGAAAGTATTCTTCAGTTCTAGGTTTTTGGTGGAGTCTTTTGTAAATCTTACATGTGAAATCATAACATCTCTACATAAGGTTAGCCTTTTTCTTCCTTTTCAACTTGTATTTATTTTCTTTATTTCTCTTTCTTACCACTCTCTGTAAGACATCAAGAATTTTATTAAATACAAGTGGAGAAAGTGGACTCCCTGTACTATTTCAGATCTTAGAATGCTTCTCTACTTAGAATGATGCTACCTACAGGTTTACCACACATAGCTCTTACTATTTTTTTACAAGTCCCCTCAACCCCTAGGCTCTCCAGTCTTTTATGATAAAGACTATGATTTTTGTCAAAAAAAATTTTATTCACCTGCTGAGATGATTGGGTGTTTTCTTTCCTTGAGTCTGAGTGTGTTTTAAAACATTTACTGATTTATATATATGAAACCACCCTTGTCTCTCTACAATAAAACACCTTGGTGAAGGTGTGTTTTAGTCAATTTCATGGGTCTGGAATGAACATCCAAACCAGACACAGTTTTGGGGAGGAAGGGATTTATTGCAAACTTACACATCCAGGGCGAGTTCCCTCTATGGCAGAAGAAGCTGGCCTCTGATTCATAAATCTAAGTGAAGAGAGAAATCACCATCAGCCAACAACACTAAAAAGCAGCCAAGACAAACAGCAGCATGAATGACCCAGAGCTAAGACAGCGGAATAACTTTTGGCTGGAATTCAGATCTTCCTCCAGCGGTACCTTAGGGTTGGACTCCAGGATCTGCTTGATTTCTCACTCTATTTGCTTGCAGTACCTTTTTTTCCATAATTTTAATCAAAGGTTGCCTGTCTTTTGGCAGAGGTTAGTGTCGTAAAGATAACAAAGATGAATTGTGCTGAGTGGCCTGTTGTTCTGATGTTTGCCTCTGTAGGAACATTAGTATCTTTCTCCTGCAGTTTGAAGTGTTCTTTGTTGGCTCTTGACATCTTAACTATTATATGAGAGCTTCATTTTAATGATTTCCATTTGAGATTCGAAATGTCTCATGTTCAAATCTTTTCCTAGATTTGTGAAATATTCTGGCATAAATTCCTTAGAAACATTTTATAATTATATATTCTGTATCAGAATTGTTTCAAACTACAGATTTCAGAGGTCTCATCTATTAATAATTAATACATAAGAGTTTTGTAGTTTCCCTCATATTTCCGATGTGTTTCTACATTCAACATATAAAAATGTAAGGTACTGATTTATTTTATTTTGTGTATTACATTTTAAATTACATTTGCTTTTTACTCTTATGTAGAGAATTAATCTGTATCTTTATATTTGACTTGTATCCTGTAACATTATTATTATTATTACTATTTAGTTCCAAAAGTTTATTAATTGGTCAAGTTACTTGGAGTTTCTGTATAAACAGTATCATCTGTGAAGCAAATTTAATTTTTCTTACCTAATTCACGTCCCTTTTTTTCATTTCAAGTGTTTGTTATTGGCATGTTTTCTCTTTTCTTCAGGGAAGAAGAGGACACTGCCTGAAGATCCACCAGTTAGGTGATCTGTTAAAAAAAAAAACAGCTGTTGAATATATTGATTTCTTCATGGATTTCCTATTGCAAATTTTATTAATTTTTGCTCCAATTTTCAAAGATTCATTTTCTTCTGTTATTGCAGTGTTCCTCTTTTTGCTGTATTTTCCCAAGGAATCAGCTTTAGGCTATTGATTTTTTTTTTTTGATATTTCCCATTATCTTAAGCAGCTTCAGTGGGATATACTATAAAAATTCTGCTTGTCTTGCAATGCACACATTGTAATTGAAATAGCATTTGCATTTATTTAAAAATATTTCTAAACTGCTACTGAGATTTATATTTTGAAACATGGTCCACTTAGAAGTTCATTGTTTAATTTCTGCATGAAAATTGTCTGTCATTCATTTTATTAATTATAAGTTAATTTAATGCAAGTCTTATATTTTGTAATATTTCTAGTCTCTTACACTTGGTAAATATTCCTTTAAAACCCAGAAGGTGACATATAAGGTAAATGGTTCATACAAATATCAGAAGAAATAATATTTTGGTTTTCTTTATAAATAAAAATGCTAATTAAAATGCTACTGAAATTCACTACTAAGTTTTTCCTTTTCTTCCTATTTCATGTCTTGGTTCCTAAAGGTGAAATATAAAATTTCCAAATGATAGCAGTAGGTTCACTATATATGTATAGAATTTTAATATTTTTATATTGCATTTGATGATTTGTTACATGTAGATCATCTTAAATATATTTTCTTATAAAATTGGTCGCATCATCATTAAAAATATATTTTTCCTTTATACGTTTCTCTTACATTCTGTTTTGTTCTGTTTTGCTTATTACTAATATAATGATGGTGGAGGAGATGACTTAATCGTTATCCTCAAATGCTACACAATGCAGCAGGCCAGAGTTCAAATTTCCAATACCCACATAATGACAGAAGCAAAGTGATGCTCACACCAGAAATCCCAATTTATATATGATAATAGAGTGTAATCAGGAGAATGTCACAGCTCATGGGTCAGCTAACAATATTGATACAGCTTTGTTTTCTTATTCTCTCTCTCTCCTTTTCCTCCTCTTCTTCTTCCTCCTCCTCCTCCTTTTCTTCCTCTCTCCTCATCTCTAATTCACAATCCTCCTGAGAGCTTTATCTTTATTGTGATTTGTTGGATAGAATCAGCATGGCATATTTTCCTACATCCTTTTTTTTACTCTTTCATTTTGCATTTAATGTAGATATTCTGCAGACAAGTATAACCTTTAATCTTTTTTTAATCCAATTTGCTATTCTGTTCTAATCACTTTCTCACAAATTAATAGTCCTTTAAATTGGTATCAACTGTGTTGGTTACTGTTACCTATATACTCTACATGATCCCTGTTTTGTGTTTCTTAATTTCTACCTTCGTTCTCCACATTGAAAGGAAAAATTAATCTGATTCTGTTTTCTCTTAATATATGAATTACATGTTAATGTTTTTCCCAGGATTGTCACTATACATTTAAAATCAGTCCAAGTTTATCTTAAATGCCCTATAAAGTTTCAAAGAGAGTACAACAAAGTATTTCTAGTTTCTCCTATCTTCTATGACGTTCCTGTCATTTATTTTACTTTACCAAAAGCTGTAATAAATATAGTCTTTGTGTCTCACTATGCTGATATAGAGTATTTTTGAAGAAAGCTTTAAAATTTTACAAGTGGAAAATCAGATACTTCCTTTAATATGATAAGCAAAACCTTTACAGTCCATAATTCTGTCTGCATTCATCATTTCCAGATTTTCACCAAAATAGCCTGTCATAGTCAGCTACAAGCAACTGGGATGAAGCTCCAAACCAGGCATAGTTTTGGGAGGAACAACAAATCCAGGGGAAGTTCCATATTTCTCCCAAAAACACATCCCAAACAAAAGATTCATCACCTAAAAAATCACACCTCTTGGTACCAATTTTCTGTTGCAGTTATCTTCTTACTGCTGG
Source organism: Zapus hudsonius (assembly GCA_004024765.1). Taxonomy (NCBI): domain Eukaryota; kingdom Metazoa; phylum Chordata; class Mammalia; order Rodentia; family Dipodidae; genus Zapus; species Zapus hudsonius. The sequence continues at coordinate 21,245 of PVHP010001792.1, read as the reverse complement.
AAAAACAACCAATCAGAAACAATTTATAGGAATAAAGAGTTTATTTCAGGTTTATAGGTTCCAGGGGAAGCTTCATTAAGACAGAAGAGGATGGATCACTTCATTATACATGCTTAAGAGAGAGAACAAACAGCAACAGTTCAAGCTGGATCTCTATACACCTTATGTCTGAACTCAAGAGTCATATGCAATGACACAACTTTTTCAAAGCTGTGCCTTCTGGAGAATTAACTAGTTAACGGAATCTCATTCAAAATACCTAATACTTTATGGCCACTTACATTCAAACCACCATAGATATGATCCTATACATTTTTCTAAAGATATTTAAGTATATCCGAAAGAGATTATTATGAGTGCCAAATTTGTCAATCATTATTAATACAATGATAATTGATAAAATATTTATTTTTCCTTAATTTTTGACAGTTGTGCTGGGTATAGAATTCTTCATTGATATTGTATTTCATAGGTTATTTTTTTTTTGTTTGCTTGTTTTCATTGCAACCCATTTAATATTCCCACATTATTCTTATGGCCTAGATTAGGATGAATATTAATTATGATATAATTCTTATATTCTATAGGCAAAAATCTTCCTTCTGATTTACTTCAGGATGTTTTCTGTCTTCTTTTGATCTTCTATTATTTTATTAATGATGTGATTCAGTTCATAATTTTTAAATTAATTTTTCTTGATGCTTTCTGGGATTTTGAAAATTTCATTGTTATCTATCATTAATTAAAAACATAATCATTATCATTTCAAATATTTATTTTTTCAAATTTTTCTCTCTCATATACTCATTATACGAATATATTTTTTCATCTTTTCATTTTTGTTTTATAAATACTTTTATGCTAATGGCTTCTTCTTCAATCACACCCATACACTAATGAAATAATTAACCCAAATCCTCATTTCTGTTATAGCGTTGTGTTTGATTTCTGGCATTTTCTTTTGAGTTTTCCCCTAGATTTTCTATATCTCTGCCCAGATTACTCATCTATCCCATCAGGCTGTTCAAGTTTTATAGTAGCAGCCTTCAAATGTTAATTCTAGTTATGTGAGAACCAATTACCATTCTGATAGTTGCAAAATCTCTTTCAAACATAACTCAACTGTTGGTGGTTTTCTTATTTGTTTAGATGTATATTTTGCTTTGTAATTTTTCTTGATGTTCTAATGTGATATACGATGAAAAACACAGGATCCAAGGATCCATTCTAATGAGATCATGAGGTCCAGCCACTGGAGTTCCAGCTCTCTCTCTCTCTCTCTCTCTCTCTCTCTCTCTCTCTCTCTCTCTCTTTCTCACAATACTCTCAATTATCAAACAGGACTTTTACTGTTATTGCTCCTAGCACTAAGATATTTTTCCTTACTTCTGCTACAAGTAAACATAAATATTCACACTCTCTTGACTCTAAGTTTTCTAGAGTGACATTTTTCTTGAATCCTCAATATTTCTGATGATATAAGGAAAGTTATTAATTTTTAGTTTGTCCATATTTTATTCCTTTAAAGGTTAAAAATAAGCTTTTTAAAAACATATTTATTGTTAATAATTAGATATATTTCATGAGCAAGTCTTTTCATGGTAACCCCATTTCCCTCCTTCCTATCCCCCACCTGCTGGGGCCCTCCTCAATGAGATTGCTGGACCAGTCCATATGATAGGCATTTATGAATTATACAAGAAGTAGCCCATTTTATTGTGTGGTATTTTGTTGTTTGGAGAGGGCAATATCTGTGGATATTCTCCCTCACCATGGCTCTTACATCTTCCAACCACTTTTGCACTCAGTAAACTGAGTCATTCTGAATGAGGTTTAAGTCTGCTTTATTGTTGAGAACTTCTCTCTGGATTTCTGCTTTGGCTTGTGTTGGGTATCCTCAGTATCTGTCTCCATTACCCTTTCATAGGTTATCTGACTTCTTGTCAAAGTATTTCTCAAGCTCATCTTGCCACTTCCACAAAGGTTTCATTTGGACCCTAAATTAGGGGTGGTTCATCTCCTGCCTGTGTTTCAGCCATCAGTCCATGTCCTGTTGGTGGAACTGGGTTGTCCATGGTTCTTGTTGCCTTCTAAAAAATACAAACAGAATCTCCAGCAGAGAGTGAGATCAGTATAGGTTAAATGAGACATACATTTTTGATGTGGTAAGATTCTAATGTGTATAGCCTCTCTGTAGATCTCTGATTTGGGAGTTACCCCTTGGAGTGGCTATTAATTATAGCTTATTAGCTATGATGTAAATCAGATTTGAATTCCTACCACATCACATGGCAATTGCGTAAGTATAATGTAAGCCTTGGTGATATTAGTCTTATTTTTATCTCTAAGATGAAAATAATATTACTTTTAGCATATGACTTTATAGAAATCTTAAGTAAAAAATTACATACCAAAATATTTTTTGTTGTGATAATGAAGATTATTAAGTAGCTCAAATGATTTGGGGGCAAATTTTTGAGAAGTTTATTTCTGAGTTTTTTGAAATTAGGTTTTTCTATGTAGATCAGACTATACTTGAGTTCACCAGTCTCTTACAAAGCCCTTCATAGTACTTCAACTGTTGGTATGTGTGACCAAACAAGGCCCATTTTGAGATTTAAATCCATACTCAAACTAAACCACATATTACTTTGAATTTAGACAAAATATAATATGGTACTGGAAATATCCAATGAACTATGCATATAACATTTCAACATCAACATAAAATACCAATAATTGGAAAATGTATTATCAAATAATACTGAAGCAGCCATCATTTTCAATGAACTAGTTAAAACTATTTACACACAAATACATTACAAAATGAATAAATTTATGTATTGGCATGCAATGGAAAAATATGATTCCAGAAGTTATAATTAGTTTGGAAATATATTTTCAACAAAAAAATTAATATTTACCTTTTGCATTTAGAAAATGGATTATGAACAGATGTTGTGAACTTACTTATAACTCTCAAGAGCCAAAGAAGAATTTGAAGGTTTAGAAAAGACAGGTGGTCAAGCAATTAAAATATCTCAATTTCAAAAATATCTAGAATTAATACTCAAGGAGTTTTTTTTATATTTTATTTATTTATTTTCAAGCAGAGAGAGAGAGAGAGAGAGAGAGAGAGAGAGAGAGAGAGAACCAGGGCCACCACCTTGTGGGTCTGGCTTATGTGGGTCCTGGGGAATTGAACCCAGGGCCTTAAGCGCTGGAGGCAAGTGCCTTAACACTGAGCCATCTCTCCAGCCCAAGGAGGTTTTTATTTTTATAAAAATATCAATTTGGATCAATGTGTTTTTTAATAACTAGGGGTATTTTTATGTATGATATATATGATTGAATAGGTCATTTCTATTTTTAGAAAAGTAAGGCAGATGAAAAAAATGGTGAGTGCATAACAATCTAACCCTATAAAATAAAATATATTTTAGCTAATAATATAAATGAACTTTCAAAATAGCATGATAGTGCCTCTGTAAACATGTTTTGCCTTAATCAAAATGTAAGGATGTTTCACATACACCGATGATTTTCAAAATATCATGAAGTCATTTAAAATATTACACATTAAAGGACATAATTTGTAGGCATAATTTTGTGCACTTACAAACTGGATAAATCAAGGCTCATGTGACAAAAGTGAGCTCAAATCAGGCAAATGAAACAAAAGAGCATGCTCCCTCATATGTGGTTCTTAACCAGGCTAGCCACAAACTCTGTGCAGACCAGGAGAAATAAGTGAGAGGTTATGAATGAGGGGAAAGGGATGGGGGAGGGGAATGACTTAAGCATGAGGCTAAACCAAAATGGGTTCAAAATCAAAAAATCCTCACAAGCATATTGTAACCTATTGAGCAAGTAGTGGGCATTGTCTGGCAAGAGGGGCAGTGAATAGAAGGGGAGAGAGTCTAAGCCTGTGAAAAATTGATCAGTCTGGCAACTCCTGGTCCTAGTCACCGGCTACTTCCCTCACTGAGCTGTTGACCAAAGTGACCCATGAGGTTCCAAAAACAAGACAGGATTCTGTCAAAGCTCTTGAATGCCCACCCCAGGCCCAAGGCAAGATCCTGTTGCTGAAGAAACCACAGAATGCCATCCATCAGCATTGAGAGACCCTTTGAGATCCAGAATGTTATCCAACCCTCAGATGGTAGATAGTGCAGTGCTGGAAGGAACTGCATAAGCTGCCAAGGAAAGCTGGTCAACAACAGCTGGAGTAATCAGAGACCACTGACATGAAACCCAGTCTGCTACCATGAGTAGGCTGACCACACCTCCTACTGGGAGACAACAGAGAACCAAGAAAGGAGCACTTGTGCAATGGAGGAGCCAAAGCCTGGGGGAGGCAATCAACAGCTTTAAAATCCAGCCAAATATTCCACTTAGTGAAGGGGAGCCCTTAACTGGAACTGGGAACTTAAGGAGATATGCACTGGGAGCCGGACTCTGGGGTCCCAATGAGAGATGCACTAAGCGAGCGATTAATGGAGAGGCTAATAAAATAGAATCTAGCTAATTCAGAAATATGTATCTCGGTTAACCTATACTGATCTCATTCTCTGATGTAGATTGTATCTTTCAGAATGCAGCAAGAGAGCTGTGGCCCACCCAATCCTACCAACTGACCACAGGCTGATAGTTGAGATCGTGGGAAGAGATGAACCACCCCAGACATACTTTGGAGGATCCATATGGCCCCACAGAGAATTATGGGATGAACAAGGGACCCACAGCCACGGCCATTCAGTCAACACAGGATAAGCCATTGAGACAGACACCAATGATTTTTAACACAACCTAAAGCAGAAGTAAAAGACCCCTAAGTTCTCAACAATAAAGCAGCCTTAATACTCACCCACCACAACTCAGGGAACTAAGTGGAAGAGGGGGCAGAAATATTGTGAGAACCTTGGTGGGGGAGAACATCCAGAGACATGGCCCCCTCAGTAACAACATACTAGGGCCCGTGGAACTTGGCTATTAGGCAATCCATGGTCCCCTTCCCCAAGGGCTAATCCAGACTGCCCATGGAGGAGGATATCCATCTTATTAGGGATGGGGAAGAGGGGCATAGAAGAACTGGGGATAACAACTCATTGTTTGCCCATTAAATAATGTAACTCATTATGGGCAATAAAAAGAAAAGAAAAGCATATGTGCAATTTGTAAAGTTTAATTGAAAAGCTTCGTTAGATGTCTAAGCATTCTAGGGCAAAATAAGAAAGCAGACTTGACTGACATTTTGTTCAAACACATTTGATGATGGAGTTGACAAAGATCTCTAGTATTTTATATAATCATAATGTAATATGTTTTGTGTGAATTAAGTATATAAATATAAAGCTCAGGTATAATTTTAAATCATTATCAAATATCTAAAGACATATTACATGTGTATGTATATGTGGTGTGCATGTAGGAGTGTTAATGTGTGTGGGCGTATTTGTGTGTGCATGTGTGTGCCTGTGTGTACTTGTGTGTGCATGCAAGAGGAGAAGTTAGTGCCAGTCATCTTCATCAATCACTCTCTCCTGTTCACCTGTTTGTATTTTTAATTGCATCTCTCTCTCTCTCTCTCTCTCTCTCTCTCTCTCTCTCTCTCTCTCTCTCTCTCTCTCTCACTGTGTGTGTGTGTTTGTGATGAGTGTATGGGTCTTTTGCTGCTGCAAACAAAAGCTAGAAACTTACCTTCACTTTTTTTGACCAATTTACATTAGTTTTAGGAAATTGAATGCTGGCCAGCTTTATATGAAAGTTGCTTTAATCACTGAGAAATCTCTTGAGCACCATGGTAGGGTGTAAACCTGGTACTCACTGATTTGGCTTGAATTACAAAACTTCACAGCTTTATTACATTACTTTTAGTTTTGGTTTTAAAAAGAAGGTCACTGGGCATTGGTAATTTTACTTTTAAGAAAAGACATATGTGATTATAACTCATTGATGCTTTAGCTAAAGTTAAGCTGAGAGCTTGTTTCAGTAGCCTCAGGGAAGGATACTAGTGACTTAAACTGAGGAAATTTTGAGCAAACAAAAATACTAAATAGATTGTCCAGGCATGCCAGCACATATATTTGGTCCCAGAACTTGGGAGGCAGAAGTAGGAGGATTGCTGTGAGTTCAAGGCTACTCTAAGACTACATATGAAATTCCAGGTCAACCTAGGCTAGAGTGAGAACCCACATTGAAAAAAAAAACAATTTACAATATAATTATAGAAGTGCAGGAGTTGCTACTATCACTTAGGTATAAAAGAGAAACAGAAGATAACCTTGAGACAGTTTAGCAAATAGTTACTGAAGAACAAAAAATTATCAAGTATTTCCACAAATTTCTTAAACACTCCACAGATCCCTATGAAAGTATTGGAATAGACAATTTGCATGTATTAAATATCATGCCAATGTCTCATCATCAATCAATGATGGGAGAAGAATCAATACACTAATATCTAGGTAATGGGGAGATGACTCAGTGGATATCAGCACTGGCTGTGTAAGCATCATGCCATGAGTTCAAATCCCCAGCACCCACTGAAAGCTGAACACGGGAGCAAACATCTAAAATCTCTGTGGCCTTATGGGAGGTGGGCACAGATGGGTCTGGGAAACTTATTGACATCAACTAGCCTGGTGTTTGCAGCTGAGAACAATGTGACCTTGCCTCAAACAGGGTGGGAGATGTGACTGACACTTAGGGCTGTCCATGCACACTGTGACACACACACACAGAGAGAGAGAGAGAGAGAGAGAGAGAGAGAGAGAGAGAGAGAGAGAGAGAGAGAGAGAGAGAGAGAGAGAGAGAGAGAGAGAGAGAGAGAGAGAGAGAGTTATTTTTAAAAAGTCAGTAACTCAGAGACATATCTTGTCATCCACTATTGCATTTGAAAAATCAGATCTTCTGACTCATCTAATCTCCAGTGGTCAGGTATGTATCATTTAGTGAATTGTTGACATTTGACAAAAATGAAATAAAAAGTTATTTATGATCTTTAAAAATAATTTGTGGATGCCAGGGATCCAAGCTGAGTGATTTGGGGATGAAAGTGGAGAGGCAGGGCTGTGTTCAATATTCCGCAAAGCAGAGGAAAGCCTCGTAACTGAAGAGCAGCTTTGTCCAGTAAAGAGAACACAGAGCAGGGTAGAATTGAACCAATCCGAACAAACAAAAACAGAAGCAACTGCAAACAGAAAGATAGCTATCACTACTCCATGACAGTGTTGGTGGACTGACATTACTTTACCAATAAATGGAGTGATGAATAGAGATAAGCAGGGTATAAAGCATGAAAGAAAAATGGAAACGTTTAATCTGTGCTGCAGCCACTGAACAAGGAAGTTTGTGGAAGCTGATGTCATGATTTCGATCTGAAAGAAATGTATGTCTATGCATACGGTTATCATCTTGCCCTATTTCTCTTGATTCTATTTTCTTTATATTCATTCATTTCACTTTGCTCATAAATAACTTGTTAACTCTGTGCTGTGCTTACACACACACACACAACACACACACACACACACACACACACACACACACACATATATATATATATATATATATATATTGGTTTCTTTGGAAATGAAAATAATCATTTCACCATAATCCTACCTTAATAACAGTCTATTTACTTTGCTCTTCATCACATTCTAAAGGTCATAATTTTTTACAACTCTCTTACATAATTATTGAGGAATTCTGGGGTATGGTTCAGCCTAGGATGGTACTTGCAACATGCTTTCCTCTGGAATGTGCACAAATGTTGAATATGGTCGCCAAAATATTATGGACTTGACTGTCTTTTGAACTTCTTTTTGTACTACTCATGGCTGCATGGTAATGAAAAGATGCCTTAGTTGGTGAAGAACTTTCCATTAAAATGAAGCATGAGAACCTGTTTTTGAATGCCGGGAACCACAACAACTAGATGGAAAGCCCTGAGAGGAGGAGCCCCGGAAACTGGAAGGCCAGCTAACCTGGCATATGCAGCAGAGCATGGCAGGAGTCCATGTCTCCAACAATGCAGAAGGTGAGTACTGACACCTGAGATTGTCATCTGACCCACATCCACATTCTGTGGCATATGGTCCCCCATATTCACACACACTCATACACATCACACACATATGAAAATGAAAAATTAATTAGTAGAGAACAAAGTAAAACTCACTATGATTGACAGTCACTTAAAAATTAAGTTGTGGAGGGCTGGAGAGATGGCTCAGCGGTTAAGGCACTTGCCTCCAGTGCCTAAAGCCACGGGGTTCAATTTCCCAATTCCCCAGGACCCACATAAGCCAGACTCACAAGGTGGTGGTCTTGGTGTTCTCTCTCTCTCTCTCTCTCTCTCTCTCTCTCTCTCTCTCTCTCTCTCTCTCTCTCTCTCTCTCTTTCTGTATCTGTCTGCTTGAAATGAATAAATAAAATTAAGTTGTGTAAAAAAAATGGAGAAAATATTAAACACATGGACAAAAACAAAAACAACTGAGTCAGGAGCTGGGCATGGTGGTGCACCTTTAACCCTAGCACTCTGAGAGGCACAAGCAGGATGGCCATGGTTTCAATGCTTCCCTGAGAGTACATAGTGATTTCCACATCAGTCTGGGATACAACATGGCTCTACCTTGAAGAACAAACAAACAAAAACCTACAAAACAAAAACACCAACGAAGGAAAATTAGGGTTTATATAAATTTCTGATTGGTTTCTTTCTCTCTTACATGTTTCATGTACTTCACTTTTTTCCCTTAAAAGAAACCTCAAAGCTCCTACAGAAACAAGCTGAAATACTCTACTATAAGTAAATTTATCTATGTACTGTAGCAAAAAGTGAGCTTATGGTTGTCCTTTTCCCAAATTTCCTTCTTAGCCATATTTTTATTGGAGTTTAAATATTTAAGATCCTAGGATTTAACTTAAGAAAAGAGTTTTTAAAAGTGCTTAAATTTTCAAAGCATGTTATTTTATTTTCCTAGGTTTTTTTTTGAAGTTTAAATAGGTTGTTAGTGAGGTTTTGTTGTTTGTATATTTTATGTTTAACATTTTCAGTTTGTATATTTAATGTCCTCAAGTATATAATTTAAGTATAATATATAATTAATATAATTAAGTATAGTATATAATTTCTATATGTTTATCCACCACAGTATGATTTGCCGTGTTATATATTGATCCACTTGAAATGCTTCTGCTGAGACAAAAGAACTCTGTAAAAGTTTCAGTTTAAAGTAACACAGTGGCATTGGGAGATTGTCTCTTGATGCACAAGAAGACAGAGAATGAGTTCTCAAAGGTTTTATGCACAGCAGTACAGAATTATAAGGAAAATAACACATATAAGCAAAAAAATTCTGACACCTCCCTCATCACTAAAGTCACTGTGATGGTTAGGTTTTGCTGTCAACTTGATGTTTTTAATTATTTTGGGTAGGTCTCTGAGGATGTTTATAGGAAGGCAGCCTCTCAGTAGGGGGCAGAATGTAAAGAAGCTCAAAGAAGCTAGAGCTAAACATCCTTTCCTGTGTGGGAAATGCAGGCATTCCAGAGACTCAGGAAGCCATTAAGTCTGGGATAGGGTTACACGACCCCACCCTAAGGCTATATAAAGGGGAAGAAATTGTCTCCTTGGCTCCCTGCCTTTTGGATGCTGGTGCTTTTTCATGACTTGCACTTGCATCTCCTACTCTTCCTGGACATCGGAACCCAGTTTCCTTGGCTTCACATCGTGGACTGAAGAGCAGCCTCTCCCCAGGGAGCCTTCAGGCCTTCAGGGCTGGATTGGTACTGCTGAGGCCTCCAGCCACGACTGAACAAACAGCTACTTGTTTCTTCACCTGTGGGCCTGAAGACTGCTATTGTTGGACTGTCATAAGCTACCCCAATAGATTCCCTTTTAATATAATCCATTCTATCAACTCTGTTTCCTCTAGAGAACCATGACTAATACAGTCACCTAAAACTCGCTTGTGCCACTGATCCTAGAAGACTCCTGAGTGTCTGAGAGTAACCTATGGTTCATGTAAAACACACACCCCTGGGTGGAGATTCAAGATACTAATGAGACACACAATGTAAAAAGGAGTCCATAGAATTATAGAAAATGGAGCAAATATGGAAAATCCTAAACTATGCTATGTAAATTAGCTACTGTGAAATGTCACCCATAACTTCATGTGTTTGGGATTAAGTCTCATGAGTAATCATCAGCTTATGGTACTGTGGAACTTTGCAGAGTTGGAGCCATCATGGAGGAGGAATGTCAGTGGAGATGAGCCTGTGATGTTATCGCCCAGCACTGCTTGCTGCGCTGAGCTCACTCTACCTCCTCCATGCTGATGTGGAGACCATATGCCTGGCTGTCTGCTCAGGCCATGCTTTCCTTGCCATGATAAAACTTGACTGCCAGCCAGAAATAAACATGAATTTATCTTCTGCGGTTGTGGGACAGGGGAGAAACCATAGTATCAACAACATAGTACTGATTTTGGAATTATAAAAAATTCAAGAATTAGAAGGTCTTGTAGTGTAATGATTCTGGGAGAGGGAGTGTGATGCACAGAAAAGTTGCTACAATGTGGTCCTGTGTGACCATTGTTTGAAATTGTGAGGATGAACTGTAGGCTATGTTCAAGGCCCCAGTATACTGGAGATGTCAAGACTATAGGGAATACATGAAGGAAATTTTCTGACTGTAGGCTGATCCTACCTAAGAGAGGAGCTTGATTCAACATAGCTGTGGGGCCAGAGACACCAGACTTTTGAAACCCAGATAATTTTATCCAAGTCCCAGCTCTTAGACATAGAGCTCTAGAATTTAATGTTCTTCCCACTGTTTTGATATTGTGCAATGATTGGCCCAGAATTTATTTGCTATGCTTCCTTCCATTCCTCCTTCAGGAGACTGGAATGTTTACCCTGTGCCATTTTGTGATAAAAATGTAATTTTTGTTTTGATTTTACAGGTCTGACAGTTAAGAAGCTGTCATGACAAATGCCATATGTTCCCTCTCACATCTGTGGTTCCTAACCTGAAACACCTTGAGATTGTAAGCAGTAGTAAGCATCAGGATTATTGATGTGGAACTAAAGTGTACCTAGAAAAAGGGGAAATAGGGAGGAAGGAGAGGAAGGGTTACTTGAAATACTCAATAGGCAAGTCGAGGGACAGAAACAAGAAGGAAAGAAAGAAAGAAAGAAAGAAAGAAAGAAAGAAAGAAAGAAAGAAAGAAAGAAAGAAAGAAAGAAAGAAAGAAAGAAAGAAAGAGAGAGAGAAAGAAAGAAAGAAAGAGAGAGAGAGAGAGAGAAAGAAAGAAGAAAGAAAGAAAGAAAGAAAGAAAGAAAGAAAGAAAGAAAGAAAGAAAGCTAAAAGACGTTACTGCTAAAGATACCACATCCTGAAGTCACAAGACATTGGGAGACCACACTGGAACTGAAAAGTACACTGGTTCTCTACTCACTAACACTAATAAGGCTAGAAAGCCCAATAGAAGGTGCTTGGGGACAATGGTTACCAATGGAGTGAATAGGCAGGAAATCCTGCAAGTTTTGAAATCAACCAGCCAGGTAAGAGGAACAAACCTGTAAAATAGTGGCACACAGACTATTCAGATAACCAACTGTTCTCACATTGGAAATGAGAACTCATAGATGTCAGAATCCCAAGGATAGGAAACTCATAGACTCTAGAGAAAAATCTCCACTGTTCTTTGGCTAAGATGTGTGGGTTCACACATCAAAAAGTCTCTCAGATAACTATGCTTATCTCCTGTAATCCAAGCTGTTATCAGTTTCATTGAAGAATCTGTTTTATCTTGCAGAAGGTATCAAATACTGGGGAGATCCAGGATACATCAATACAACAAGAAAAGATACCCAACTGCCTACCACTAGAACTGTCACTCTACCGCATCTTCCAGGGCCCACGAGTCATTGCAGAGGAAGCAGTAACAGACTACTGCTCTCACTGAGCCTGAAAACTAATTCCAGGGAGATGGCTACAGACACTGTGATTACTCAAATCATGTCAAAACAGAAATCTAAAGGATACAGAGAATCTGAAACTAAATCTGATTTCCAACACTGCCTCCAAGGCTCAGAAGACATTGTGGAAGAAGGGCCAGAAAGATTGTAAGAACCATAAGGTAGGAGGGTGAGATTTCCCTAAGGCATGGATCACTGATCCTACCACCTCCTCCCAATAGGGTAGAAAGTCTGAGCCCTATAAGATTTCACAGTGAATGCCAAATAACCTTACTGAGTAGGCCCATCAGTAGAAGGGGGTGGGGAGGGGAGAAGGGGAATAGGAGTATAACCTTTAGAAAAAAATTAATTTAAAAATAGGCTTTCCTGAGTTTCAGAAGAGACTTTGGACTTTTGAAAAGTATTTGGACTTAGAATCAGTATGGGCAATTTTCAAGTCAGACTGAACACATTTTGTATAATGAGATTGTCATGAGCCTATAGGGGTCAGAGGCAGGATGTGCTGGTTTGGATGTAAAATGTCCCCCATAGCTTCATGTGTTTGTGATTAAGACTCAAACTTAATTATTCGATAGTAGTGCAATTTGGGAAGATTGTGGAGGTTGAAGGAGGTAAAGTCTTGCTGGAGAAAATATGTTGTTGGAGTGGGCCTTAGAGGGATCAATCACAGACAGTCCTGTTTGCCATGAAACTAAGCTTACTCTATTTCCTCCCTGCTGATACGATACTCATTTGTCTATTCTTACCATATTTTCCTTGTCATGATGAAACTTCCCCTTAAAACTGTAAGTCAGAAATAAACCTTTTCTTTCCATAAGCTGCTTGTTATTGGATGTTTCTTGTTTCCTCCCAATAATGAGAAAGTAGCTGCTATAGCCAGACATCTATACAGCAGGATTTTTTTTTTATTGTACAAACTTCTTCCCTACTCAGGCCTGTAATTCTTCTCTTTGAAGTCTTTCCATTCTGAATGAATTCTCTCACTGCTTATTCATTTCTATGCATCTCTGCTGAGTTCCTCAGTTTAGGAGAGAAATTCCAAACCCCAATATCAGCTGATATCAATTGGCTACTAACTTGCACAAAATAGTTATGGTAGTGACATTTCTCTCTGAAAGTCACATTTGGACTTGATATGGATGACATGAGTGATTCTTCCTGTATCTGGCAGAACAGTCCAACAATCCATCTTTACAAAGATGAATACGGCACAAGCCAGCCGCATGCTGTGCTCCATGATGGTTCAGAAAAGTTGCTGTTCTAACATTTGCCCCATTCTGTGTAGCTCTGCAAAAAGCAGGCTGAGCTCAAGTCTGAAGCTCCTGCTCTTTGGTAATAAGATTGTGCTTGCCTGAGTTGCTGGTGCCGCGTCTTTCATTTTGGATCTATGAAAGGGGACCAACCTTTCTTTGTTGAATTTCCCCTGGATCTTTTACTTTAATAATAAATATTTTCCTCCAAAAACTGTGTCTGGTTTGTAGATTCATCCTTGTGGTGTGTTCCTGGCTATGACACCTTGTTAAAAATAAGGAAAATGGAAATGTGCTCACATAAAAATATGAGAAATTATTCTGATAAAAATGTGGTACTCTGTAATTACAGCTTAAGTAAAATAATGACAGAGGATAATTTTATATAGAACTAAAACTATCCAAGCCCACCAAAGCTAAAATTCAAAGCCGTCTTAGAAGCTTATTTGGGAATTTGAAGTAATTTTCTGAAGACATGAAAGAGAGATATTGGGCCAGTGTTTTTCAAAAGAAGAAAAGAATATTACCAATGTCATCAGTGTTTACATGAAAACCCCTATTTGATTCCACGGAAATGTTTTTGAGTTTTTTTGCTTAAAAACAGGTCCTTCTTTCTGAATTTATGAGTTTGAGGCACTATCCTCTGTGCTAACAAGGTTAATTTCCTTTTAAATTTTTAAAACATTTTCTATTTACATATAATTTTAAAAGCAATGCTGAATATTTTTATGTATAAACCTGCAAGTTGAAAAATCATAAAATTTTACATGTTTTTTCCATTACCTCTTTCCTATTAAAAGTTTTCAACTTTTTTCATAGGTATAAGTATTTTTTGGCCATTGTGAGTCCTTTTCAGAAATCTCTGCCTATGCTTGTATGCTTAAGGTTTCTTTTCTATATTCTGTTTTCTGTGTTCTGTGTTTTAATATTTATAAATTCTACAAAGTGAGGCGTTCATTATCCACCCCATCTTTCAATTTTGTCGTTATTTATTTAGTTGTATATGTCTATGATGTGTCTGTACAGGTGTGGGATGACGAGCAAAAGATCTATTCCCACAGCAAGGCAGATAACCTAGAGAAGGACAATGGAGAGAGGCACTAATGGTGCCCAAAATTGTCCAAAACACAAATTTAGAGACTTTTACAAACCTAATAACTATGGAAAATTTGAATTCACTCGCTATGACTCAGGAAAATTTGAGGAAGAGAGGACGGAAAGAATATAAGAGTCATAGGGGGGAGAATAACTAATGCATATGAGGGAATATCATCATGGATTCAATGGCTTTATCTAAGAACCTATGATATGGAGCATATTGTTGTATTAATATATGTAATTTTAAGCCAATAAAAACGTTTTAAAATGAAAAAAACTAAGCTCCAAGGCTAGAAATAAAGCATATTAATTATGTCACAGAATGTTGCTGTCAGTTCCTCATTGTTGGGAAAACATCAAATCACTAACAGTTTATGGAAGAAGGAAAGGGTTTATTTCAGGCTTACACACTGTGAACACCACCAATTGTGGAAGAAGCTGGCTGCATGACATAAATCCAAGTGGAAAGACACCCCCAACGCTTGCACCACAAAACCCACCAGACCTCAAACTTCTCTCCACATACCTGGGAGTTCTAGACTTAGGATCCTCTCCCAAACACCTCTTCCCCAGTAGGGCTTGACTCACTGGAGACTTAAGTTGACAGCCTGAGTCTTTAAGGCCACACCATGACACAGAAGCATAGATAGCTTTTAGGATCTTTATTAAGATTTATGTGTTGTACTCACTTTTACATCTTGCATTTTATATGACTGTAATACAGGAGGTTTTGTTTATGCCAATATCTACCCATACACAAACATGGGAGCAATGCTTAGATAGCACTATTATGTTATTGTGGGTACAATGTCACTATATGATAGAAAATTTACAGCTCTGTTATACTCATAATGCATTACTGTTGTACATACAGTGTGATGGTGAAAGAAATATTACAATATAAAAGAGAGAAAAAGCCATAATTAAGAGTGAAAGATTTACCATAAAATATTAATCTCAAAAAAGAATAGTTATATCTCACAATGTGACCATCACAACAGTATAGATGATAGATAGATAGATAGATAGATAGATAGATAGATAGATAGATAGTAGTCTGAATATTATACTAATGTCAGTTTTCCACTATGATGTTACTGTACTCTATACAAAATTATGAAATAATAAAATCTTAGAGTAAGTTAGTTGGGAATAAATGGGATAGATATATAAAAGGGATCACTTTATAATTATATTTATAAACCATGTGTGAATATACAATAATTTTAAATTTTAAAAATGATAGAGAATGAATGCATTAAAATGTCTTTAAAATAAAATGAGGTTTTTTTTGTATACCAGTGTGAGAAAGACTTCCTATCTATAGTGGCAACTATAATAAAGTTGCAGATAATATGCATAAGTATAACTAATTACATACATAAGTATGAAATGGAATATCTACAGTATGAATATTAAAATCAAATTACAACAGTGCATAGAGGCAATGCATGGTGGTAGTCATGGTCAAATAAGGGAGGTTGGGAGTGGGCAATCGCTAAGGGAATAAAGGATTTGCTCTGCAAGCCTCAGTATCTGAGATTGAATTTCAAAACCCTACTTATTAGCTAGAAACTGTGGCAGGATTCTGTAATCCCAGCATGCTGAAACCAAGAGGGAAGACAGAGACAGAAGAATTTCTGAGAAGCCCACAGACAACCTACCCTGGTAAATGGAGTGGTGAATGAGAGACCCTGTCTCAAACAAGATGATCTTTACTTCTTTTTGACAATTTCATAGATGGATACAATGCATTATGATCATATTCACCGCCATTAACCTCTCTTATCCTCACACCCACTCCTGTGGGCATCCTTCATCTTCCCAACCAATTTCCTTTGTATTTCATCTCATTTTTGTGCAAGTGTCTACAGCTGCTGTGTGTTCATAATTACAGCATACACACCATCTACAGAAGACAGAATTCCATAGCATTAGTCTTCATGTGTTGGCCCTTCCAATGTTTCCACCCCTTCTTCTGTAATATTCTCTGGGCATTGCAGGTAGTAATGAACTTGTCCCATTGTTTACTTTTTTCCCTCAGGAGCCTTAATAGCACTTTCTGCACTATCTGACACTGTGAACCCTAGTCAGCTGGAAGCGTCCACTTTTCTTCCAACTTGGTTTCTCTGGGGATTGCATTAAAAATGTATGGTGCCTTCAGGAATATGGTTCTGGTGGGAAAACAAAAGGAAACACAATGGTGTACTTTGTGTGTGTGTGTGTGTGTGTGTGTGTGTGTGTGTGTGTGTGTGTGTGTGAATGTGAGGTGAATGTGAGGAGCCTTCTTGCTCAATACCTCACTCGAAGGTATTCAACATCAGGCAGGTACTTGGATTTTGGTTAAAAAAAAAAACTTCTGAGAGTAACATCGTCTTCTCATGCAAGATTCTGCCATACACACCTGTGTGTGTGTGTGCCTTATCCTTAGTTGATGCCCCAAAGCCCCTTATTCCATTTCCCCTGTCCTTCCACGCCCCTAGTGTAACACAAGAGTGTATGCTATAGTAACAACCAGAGGTGAGAAATTTCTTAGTGAGTAAGCATGCTGTCTAGAATTCTACTAAAAGATAAGTAATCCATGATCTGTATGAGAATTCATTGGCAAGTGTGGACTGAAGGCCTTGCCTATTGTGCTCCTTCTTCACTCTAAATAAGAAGTAATAAGGTACTGTAGGAAAATAATTAATAACAATTACAAATCAAACAGAGAATATGAATTAATGTGAGTAATGTCACTGAAATGGAATTTTAATAAGTTAACAATGCATTAGTTATTTGATGTAGAATTTAAATGCTCTCCCTGGACACTTCAGAATACAAATAAGTAATTTAAGGAATGATAGAGATCCAAGCAATACTGAAGGCTGAGGGACAATGAAGTCCTCAGGGAAGAGGATGAAAGGGTGAGATGGTATTGTCACAGATCTGAAGCAATTAGATAATGTGTGTGCTAGTGGTACACGATCAGTAAATGAGGAGCAACATAATGAAATTTGTCTATATAATTTGTATTTTCAAACCTGAAAATTTAACCATGTTCTTGATAATTTTATGCATGAAATTTGCTGGGTAACCATTGTGACTGTTAATTTTATTGAATATTACTTGTCTATCATATCCAAATACTTGACTAATATTAATGCCCTCAAAGGGACTATTTGAGATGTGATGAGTAAAGCAGTATGGTAGATTCCCTTTCTTTATATGAGAGGGCTCATCCAGTCTGTTGAAGACCTGAGTATAACAAAAAACCATGCTCATGAAGAGAGCTTTCACCAGCAGTCAGCTAGCAGACTTCCCACCTTTCACAATTTTATCAGCCAGTTCCTTAAAATAAGTCACCACAACCCACTATATATATATATATATTCATATATTTCCCATTATCTCTATTTTATTATTTGAAAAACTCATTAGTGTTTTTCTGTTATAGCATAAGATTAGGATTTGGAGTTGGACAGGGCAGTACATGCCTGCAATAGCAGCACTCAGGAATATGGAGCAGGAAAATTGCCCAGATTTTAATGTTGGGTTTTCATCTTAGGGCTAAAGACCAGGGGTGGTATATCTCCTGCCTGGATGTTAGCCATCATCCCATGTCTTGTTAGTGGAATTGGGTTGTCCAAGGCTCTCACTGCTTTCTGAAAAATACAAACAGAATCTCCAACAGAGAGTGAGATCAGTATAGGTTAAATGAGACACATTGCTAAATTGGCAAGATTCTAATGAGTGTAGACTCTCTGTAGTTCTCTGGTAGTGGGAATTTACCTTGGAACCTGGATTCTTGGTCCCCATAAAATTTTGCCTTGGATCCCAGTTCCAGTTAAGGACTCCTTGTCTTAAGGATCTCTTAGCCAACCATAAAGCCATTGGTTACCTCCTTGGTTTAGTGCCACTATTGTACAGATGAGCACTTCTTGACTTGCTGGTCTCTTCCACATAACGGTGTGTTCATCATTGCTTGAAAACTGCCATTATTGCATATCAGTGGTCTCTGCATTCTCCAAATATCATTGGCCAATTTCCTCTGGCAGCTATGAAACACTTTCCAGTGCTACACATGCTACCATCTGGGAGCTGGCTACCATTCTAGATCTAGCTGGGTCTCTCAGTGTTGTGTGACAAAAATCTGTGGTTTCATCAGCAATAGGGTCTTACCTTTGGCTTGGGGCTGTCTTGTTTTGGGGGATGTCTTGTGTCTGATCAACAGTTCAGTGTGTGTAGGAACCAATGATCCGGACAGTGAGATGCACGTCTGAGCAATTATTCTTGGGATTAGGCTTCCTCCCATTCTATTCATCGCCCCACGTACCAGGTGGTGCCTACAGCTTCCCAAGGAGCTTACTTTATGAAAGTAAGGATTTTATAGTATAGATTCATTATTGGTTTATTTTAGTGTATAAGTCCCCCCACTCTCCCATTCCTCTGCCTTTAATCTAGGCACTCTTTTCTCCAAATAATGAAAATAAGAATGTTTGCTAAATGCAAAATTCAAAATCAATACTATCAACATTAGTAAATCAAAAGGACTCATATTGATATCCTATTTTGAATAACGTATGTATCTAATTTTACAAATTCCATGCAACCATCTTTGGTGATTTATAAGGAGTGGGAAGTGTTGAAAGGATATGGGTAAGAACATGTCCTGACAAATGTTACAAGCTCATCTTTCTCCTCTTGGTTGCAATGATGTTTTCCATCTTTCAAAACAGTTTTTTCTTTAAATAGGTACTGTATCTTATCCATCACAAATATGATAAACTTTGTGCCTTGGAGTTCTAGCTAATGGGGCATCTTCAAATAAAATTTCTGGACAGTTTTTTTCTTCATTACTTTCCCTACTTGTTTCAAAATTTGTCAGCAATATTGGGTATTTTGCAAAAAATAGTCAATATTTCTGCTTCTCAGTGGATCGTGAGGAAATAGTTCAGCAAAAGGTTTTCTCCAGGTTCCCTTGCCTGCATTATCTTCCCAGTCTTTCCATGCTTACTACAGAGGCCATGTGGGTTCTGCATATATATATATATATATATATATATATATATATATATATATATATATATATATATATATATATATATATATATATATATTACACAATCTGTTGTGGTATGTTGATTGGATTGATTGATCTCTGTTGCCTGCTCTTCAGTTTTAGACATGTGGTAGGATCAAGGATTTTCTTTCTTTCTTGTTCTTCATCCCAGACCATTTCCTAGACAAACCCTGAGATCCTCTGCCATCCAGGCAGAACATTTCTCTGCATATAATCCCTTCCTATTTTACATAGTAAGATTCTTTCTAGTGTCTTTAGTGTGTCTGAACCTCATGTCTCCAGAACTACAGAAAAAAAATCTTTGAATGACTGCAAAGCCTTCTATCTGGAACTGTTTCTTCTTCTCAGTTTTATGTGGTTCCTTATGCCCAGGTTTGCAGCAGCTGATGGAGCTACTTAAGGTCTTGGATTTATATAAGAAAGGAATCCAGAAGATGGACTTGACTTCACGTTGTGAATTTCCAGTGGAAGTCTGGCATCTCTTTCTGGCTTCTTCTGCTAACCTCAGTATTTCCTACAGTGAACGTGTCTTTCCTCAATGCCATTGTCTAAGTGTGCTCTTAATTACTTCATCAAGAATTATCTAATATCTTTTTAGCTGCTTTGGTGGCAGTGGTCTCTTCCCTCTACACTCTGACAAAGATTTACACTGTAGCTCACATGTTCCTTGTGTGCTCACAGGACTTTTTCACTCATTGTCAAATAGTTCACTTGGTTGACTTGTGCTCACAGACCTCTGTTGGGCTCAGAATTTTATTTCATGAAGTTATCTGTTTTCTGTCATTACTAAGAAAGGAATGGCATTTTCTTGCAGTTTTAAAGACTACAATAAAGCAGAAGACTTGAGTTATGTTCAAACTCTATTATTGAGTTGTACAATTATGATTTATTAACTTTTCAGTACATAAGTTATGTTTTAATTAAACTATTTACAACATATGTTCCAACATCCCAACTGACTTCTAAACATATCATCTTTATTCTGAGCAACACAGGCCTTTCTATTTTTCCAAGAAACCATCAAACTGCATGAAACATATTCATTTATTCTAACACCTGATCATATCAAGACATGTATACCCATTCAATTAGACTTAGTTTTCTGTCTGTTTCTCTCTCATTTATTGGAATTATTAAATCATGCTTGTGGACTAATTGGTATTCACTTCATAACAACCTTGTTATTTTTATTGGTTGTTACATATTCATTAAACAATCTTAGTAATACATATGTAATTGATTTTCTCCATCCTTGAGCTTATAATAAATTTATTGGAGAGCTGAAAATTTTCATCTTATAATACAACATAAAGAAAGCAAGGGTGTCATAGGCACTTTCTTACCATGGAAAAGTGGAGATTACTACAAGAATTTTAATAAATATACCTTTTCTGTTGTCAGATCATAAATAATGGGAAAAGAATCAATATAATCAATACCTTAACTAAAGTTAGGTTTTCTCATTGTCATCATTACCTTCAGAGTACCAAAGGTGGCTTCTTAATTAGATGGCTAACCACTGTAGGAAAGTTAGAGAAGACTTAGTAGAACTGATGCAGAGCTGAGAGAAGTCTCATTTCATGTTGCTGCAGCAATCTAAATGTATTAGTTAAAATGTCTCATGAATATATTTTCTGAACCAATCAATATACAAAGCATCTGGTCCCTTGCAAGTTTCATGACATCAAGGCTCCGGGGACGGGGAGTCCTCCTTTCATCATGTCCCCACAAACATGTAATACTTTTAGTATTTAATATATTAATTATTCTTTCAAGAATGAGGCATCCTTGTGCTTTTATTCCTCTGAGTGTTAGGGATACCAGCAGTTTTCATGAACTGTGGT
>PVHP010001791.1:18563-92741 GCA_004024765.1 Zapus hudsonius | reverse complement strand
AGATAGATGATTGACAGATAAGTGTGCAATGGCAAGGAAGAAATTTCTAAGGTTATTAGGAGGAAATAAGAATGATGTCATACTGAGGGAGCAAATGAGAGTAGGATTTTGAAGAATGAAGACAAGTCGAGCTGGATGTCACCATTCATGAATTCATTTCCTTTCCATATTCTATATCCACAAACTATACTGATTGAAAATGGAAATCTGTATAATCTTCCTCTTTTTCTGCTTAAACTGAAAGGATCAGCTTACACAAATTATCTTTGTTTAAATATTTTATTCATTCATTTTTAAGCAGAGAGATAAAGAGAGAGAGAGAGAAGGGAGAGAGAGACAGAGACAGAGAGAGAGAGAGAGAGAGAGAGAGAGAGAGAGAGAGCACACCAGGGCCACCACCTTGTGGTTCTGGCTTATGTGGGTCCTGGGGAATTGAACCCGGGGTCTTAGGCACTGGAGGCAAGTGCCTTAACCACTGAGCAATCTCTCCAGCCCACAAATTATCCATGAGTATGGAAAAAGATTTTAAAAAGTTTATTGCATTTGTTGCCATGAAAAAGGAAAAATTAAAAGAACCTCTTTCAGGTGTGTCATTATTATTATTATCTAAATGTTCCTCATTAGAAGGAGGATGAAATTTACATTCAGAGACATAACTTGTCTTGTCTGGTAAGTACCAAAAGGAAGGTTTAGGATTTGCAAATGACTGTAACTGTAGTGAAAAGAGAGAAGGTAAACCTGGTTGCCTATGTGGATAAAAAGGAAAAGAGGGCTGGAGAAAGAGCTCAGTGGTTAAGATGCTTGCCTGCAAAGCCTAAGGACCTAAATTCCATTTCCCAGTACCCACGTGGATCCAGAGGAGGCCCTGGTATGCCCATTCTCTCTCTCTCTCTCTCTCTCTCTCTCTCTCTCTCTCTCTCTCTCTCTCTCTCTCTCTCTCTCTCTTCTCTGCTAGCAAATAAATTAATAAAACTATTTTTAAAGGAAAGGAGATCTGAAATGTTTGTAGTGACACCAATGATGGCAACCTTGGATATATTGACAGGCTCCTGAGATTTTTGTGGGCTGACATAGTCAGGCCGGAACATCATACCCTTTGATTTAAGGGTTCCTGGAAATACTACATAGCATTGAAGTGTAAGAAAAGTGGCAGTCTACAGAGACTTGTGGAAGCTATTAAAACACAAGGAATTATCAGGAATTCAGACACAGAATTACACATGGAAAAAAAAATATATCCTAACAGTTACCTGATCAGGGAGACTTTTCATAGTTATAGGAAGCCCTAAATTTTTGTACATGAAAGAGTATTCAAGATCTTTGCAGACAAAACTTTTTAAATCTCTGATGTTGAGAAGTACAGGTATAAATATTCCTTATATATTATTTCTTAATAATGACTAGAACACTGTTATTATCTGAAGCTGTGTTGCTAATGTGAGAGTTTGAGTAGATGGATTTAAAAGTGAAAGAGGGAATGAGAGTTGATATTCCTGTGCTGACATTATCAACAATTTGTTTAGCTTGAAAAAGAAGAAGAAAAAACCCAGTAGGGGATTCTATGCAGATTTTATGGTCATTGGCACTAGCAGGTGCAGAGCAGATGTGGAATAGGCTGCCTTAGAGGAAGCATTACATTGCAGGGTTGTGGTGGAGAGGCAGGGTAGATGTCAGGTGGAGGATGTGCCATGAGTTAGCTGCAGGGGTTGTAGAAAATGCAGAGATTAATCCATCAGAAGCACTGATATCCTTGCTGCACCCTGCCTGCTAGTTTATAGCAGTGGCTTACATCGAGTGGGCCAAAAGTGCCAACTCAGATAAAATATCACAATAGCATTGGCTTTCTTCCATTGTTTGATACACAGGACATCTCTTTTTCTTCTGTGCTTGTAAGAAAACATACATTTTAACTCTCTTTGACTGTATTTTTTGAGTGTACACAATAAGAAGGCACTTTGTAGTATTTTTTTTCCAAAATGTTTATGTCAGTGTGATATTGTGGAAACATCATTAAGAATTCAGGAAAAGGTGTCATCCTATTTAAAAAGGGTATGAACATGAAAGATATTTTCCTAGATTATATTATATTAAGAAGACATGATGAAATCACATGATAAAATAAGAAATGGAGTGGAAAATTAGAAATCTGAATATGATGTGAAAATTAGTTAAAACTTCCTCACAAACATTACTTTTTAATATATGAACTATGAAGACATATAAATCTATCATGGGAAAATGACTGAACTGTAATATTCTCATACATTAAAGGTCTTAATTAAAAGAAAATAAAACTAAATTTCATCTATTTTGAAATACACAATCCGTTATTGGTAACCAGAGTCACTTACTATATAACTAGCATACTGAGCCCTCACTCCTCTTATGTATGTATAATTTTGTACCCACTACTCAGCTTCTCACTATTCCTTTCCCCACCTTAGTCTCTGATAACCACCATTTACTTTATATTATGTATATTCTGCATAGGAATTAGATTATAACATAATGTCTTCATGTATCTGAATTCTTTCATGAAATGGCCTCCAGGTCCATCAATGTTGTCACCAATGGGATCTGATTTTGTTATAGCTGAATAGTATTCCATTGTGTTTATGCACTACATATTTTTTATTCATTAATATGTTCTTACATACTTAGGTTAACACAAAATTTTGGCTAATGTAAATATGCAGCACTTAACCATTGCAGAGGCTCTAGGATCATAAAATAAAGCACATTGAAGTTTCAAGAGAAACTAATTGTTGAGGCAGCTGTTTGCCTTGGCTTACTTACTCCCTTTGCCATCGGTTGTCATGAGTGTCCTGTCTACAGCCCTGAGAAGAGTCAGAGGACACAGGAACCGTCCAGCTCTTTCCTCTCATCAGTTTCTCAGGCTCTGTGTTCTTGTTCCACTGCTAGGATGTGGAGTGAGGCATCTCTGTGGCCACAGGGGTCCTGATAAGGCAGCTTGGATTTCTTTTTTAAAGTTTTTTATTTGAATAAAATTATGTATATTAACCAAACAATATACTCAGTATTATGTTATTAGAGAAAACTGTTAAAACCGGGACGCCATTCCATTTTATGCATTAAATATTCTCCCCCCACCACCAAGCCTCTTTTTACATTCTTTCTGACACCCCTTCTGCAAATTTCCGAGTCGTGGTGAGATTAAATTTTTCATAATTATTATTTTTTAAATATTTATTATGAATAATTATACACACTTTATGAGCAAATCTTGTGAATGTGTCCTCATTTCCCTCCTCTCTGTCCCCTACCCACTGGTGTCCTTCCTCTGTGTGCATTCTGGATCTGTCCATAGGTCAGGGGGTATGAATTGCACCAGAGGTTGTCAGATTTTCGTTTTTTTTTTTTTCCCTTCCACCTTGTGTATTGTTGCTGAGGGGGGCAATATCTCTGGATATTCTCCTCCACCATGGCTCTTACATTCTATCTGTCCCCTCTTCTGCTCAGTTCCCTGAGTCATGGTGGGTGAATTTTAAGTCCACTTTATTGTTGAGATCTTAATTATCTCTGGATCTTTGCCCTGGGTTGTGTTGGGTGTCATTGATGTCTGTCTCTTTTGACCTTTCAGTGGTTATCAGATTTGCTGTGGTGATTGGCTGAGCTATCTCTCCAGCCCCTGTTAAGTTTTTAAAAGTCTCTGAATTTGTGTTTTGGACAATTTTGGGCATGCTTTGTGCAGAACACACTGCTATATGGCACAGACAAGCAAGACTTTCCACAGCTCACATATGCGAGGAACTAAGCCTAGGTGTGGAAATATATTTGGATCTTTTTATCTGTGAGTTTGGATTTTGACAATCTTTATTTCTGATAACTGACTTTATCAAAATTCAAAGTATTCTTCAGAAAGGCTAGCACCTCTGCAAAGTCGATCTCATTTATTTTCTCTGGTTTCGGAAATTGTAAAGAGCAAACTTTGACACAGGGCTTTCCCAAGATATCACATCACTTTTCATACCTCAGAGAAGCTTCCCTGCCTCACGATGAGTCACATACACCCTTCTCTCTCAGGGCTGGCAGCTAGAAACAGCACACTCTTATACATGTGCAAGAGTTCACTCTGTAAGTCTTTATTTCTTATTAAAACGTTTATTCATTTTCTTCCTTTTACATTTGCTTATTGATTTCTGTTTTGACACATTTTTTTTTCTGATACATTTGAAAGTAAAGTGCAGATGACAGATTCATCGCCCCTAAAACTTTAGTCTGTTTCTTGTAACAATGAAGACTTCCTTCTGAAAATCATGACTACAATATCCTATCATACCCCCCGAATTCACATAATAAATTAATATTACCAAACACATAATCCATATTCAATTTACTTGAATTCTTTCCCAAATTCTTTTTTATTATCCATAATTAGATACACTGAATGAGCAAATAATGAGTTGGTATCCCTATTTCCCCAATTTCCCTCTTCCCTTTCCCCAATCTGCTGGATATCCTCCTCCATGGGCAGTCTGGATCAGTTCATGTAGTAGGAGGTTATGTATGGATAGCCTAGGAGTCAACCCGGTTCCACCCCCCTTTGTATGTTGTTACTGAGGGGGGGCATGTCTCTGGGAGTTCTCCTCCACCATGGCTCTTACAATCTTTCTGCCCCTCTTCTGCTCAGTTCCCTGAGTCATGGTGGGTGAGTATTAAGGCTGCTTTATTGTTGAGGTCCTGGGTCTCTGTACTTCTGCTTTAGGTTGTGTTAAAGATCTTTGGTGTCTGTCTAGCTTTTCCTGGGTTGACTGATTAGCTGTGCTTATCTGTCTCTTGCTTATCCCACCACTCTCTGCTGGGTTCCATGTGGATCCTCCATGGTAGGTCTGGGGTGGCTCACCTCTTGCCAGGATGTTAGCTATAGGCCTGCAGTTTGTTGGCAGGATTAGAGGATCCATAGCTCTCTCGCTGCCTTCTGAAAAATACAAACAGAATCTCCATCAGAGAGTGAGATCAGTATATATTACCTGAGATACACATTTTTAAATTTACTAGATTCTATTGTGAGAAGCCTCTTTGCAAATCACTTGTAAAGTGTGTTTCTCTTTGGGAGCCCAAGATTTTGGTTCCTGGTGCATTTTGCCCTGAGGCCCCAGTTCCAGTGAAGGGCTCCATGTCACTGAGTGGATTACTTGGCCCAATTAAATGCTGTTGATTTACTCCCCCAGGCTCTTATTCTATCTAGTTTCTTTTAAATTCCGTCCATTCTTCCATAAAATTTAAGATTTTCTAAGCAGATAAAGTTTTGTTTTGTTTTTGTGATTTAGGGTTTCACACTGGTTCAAGCTAACTTGAAATTTACTTTGTAACCCCAGGCAGGTCTTGAATTTGTGTTCATTCTGTTATCTCAGCCTCCTGAATCCTGGGATTATAGGCATGTACCAACATGTAAAGCTTGAATGATTTAAAAATTCCATGAATTCTCTTTCCTAATGCTTATGGTTGTAGAAGACTTAATTTTCTTTTCTCATGTTCCATGTAGAAGTGATTACTGACTAATACATAAAATAAAATTAAGGGAAGGAGCAAGGTAGGAGAGGAAGAATAGAATAATTTGATATACTAAAAATGGTAGCTATTTTATTATTCTGTCAAAATTTAAAATACATCCAGGCATAGTAACACATACCAAAATTCTTAGAACATATTAGGAGTCTGAGGTCAACATGAACTATTTAGCAAGACCCTATCTCACAAATCAAAAATCAATCAATTAATTATTATGACATACCAAAAATGGCATAATTTGAGTCCAGTTAAAAACGTAACAAAATTTCCATGTACACCACCATCAAGGAGTGTGTGAAGGTGTGTGTCATAGCTGTGCATTACTCTAGCTCCTAGATGATGCTCAGAATTACAAAGGTCCCATCCCATTCTCAGCTCTCACACCTTTGGTGACCCATCTTAGTGTAAGCTCACAGAGGAACACAGATGCTTACCTTGTGGCCAGGAAATTGTGAGAAGAAGAAACAAGAGTCAAGTGAGCCACATTCCCTTCAGGTCATATCGTCAGTGGACATGAAGGCCTCCACTGATCTGTGTTGCTTTAATGTCGCTCCACCTTACCAATAGTTGTGGACCAAGCCTTTAACAAACAGAAATGTGAGATACATCTCAGGTGCAAACCATTTTAAAGTACAGCTCATAGCTTCTTTTACAAAGTAATTGAACATGTATGTTTGAAGACCAATGCCCAGCTAAAGAAGTATTGAATGGAAGCGCTGGGATTTGAAATGCACCTTCCATGAAGCACAGAAGATGTAGACATGTAGAAGGGTGAAGAAATAGTATGAAGCTAAAATGAACAATATAAAGGTATATGAAATATTTCTTTTCCATGTGTGTGCATACGTCTGTATGGGAGTTCCACTTGTTTGTGAAGGTGCTTGTGCATATTTGTGCATATGTAAGTGCAGGCCAGAGGAAAACCTGGTCTCTGGTTTCTTTTAGGTTCCATGGCACTGTTTTTTGAGACAGATTCACTGGCCAAGATCTTATCAATTAAGCTAGACTGGATGGGCAATGAGCTCCAGGAATCCTCCTGTCTCTTCTTCCCCATTGGTCAGATTGTACATGCACACTACTATATGTAGCATTTTTTACCTGGATTCTAGAGATGAAAATTAGGTCCTTATGCTTCCAAAGCAAATACATTACCAACTGGGCTGTCTTCCTTTCCACCACCCTTAATATTTTTCATTCAGAGAAGACATTCTTCCCTTTAAGAGAGTAGTAGAAATTTAGGATTAGGGCTAAAGGTAAGAAATGTCAATGGTAAGCTTGACAGGCAGCTATCACCATTTCTTTAGACCACTGTAACAAAAATAGCATATATTTGTTAACAGTAAGCAATACTGATTTCTCATAGTTCTGGAGGCTGTGAAGTCCAAGTTCAAGGCATACACAGATTGATGTCTAGTGACCTCTTAAATCCTGTTGAATCCTCACTTAGCAGAAGGTGAAGGAGGTCCTAAGCTTCTTCTTGTTTTTGTCACTACATTTATCTCATGAAGAGTGTACCAGTCTCTAATCTAACTCTTATTACATTTAAGTGGCCACAAGAAATCCCATTAAAATGGGGAATTATGTTCTCAGCCCATGAATTCTATATGGGCATATGCAATCCCTGGCAATCAATATTTATTTTATCCTTTAGCCCTGGCAGATATGCTAAATGATTGGGTGACTTAAATTGGGTAGAGCAAAGAGGAATTAAAATAGCCAAGTAAGGCATTGATCAGAATTTGATAAAGTGAATTAAATGCAATAAATTTTCAATGTAGGAGACCCAGTTCAGCAATTATTTCATTATTGTGAATATAAAGGGAAAGGGTAATACTGTATTCATTGAAAATATGATAAAGTGATTTCAATAAAGCACAAGAAGTGAAGATATAGTCATTGGTAAGAAGTGATTGTTAAATCCTAATTTATGGATAATAGCTTTATTTTTTATTTATATACTTTTAGTTGGCATACAGAGATTTAGGTATTCATTTTGGCATTTTCAAATTCAATTTGTTTTTGTTGATTCTGTGCTCATTTTCCCCTCACCTTCTCCCTCTCATTTCCCCTCCCCACTGTAGCACATGGATCTTTTGCTCAACGCTCCCCCACTATTCCAGCTCATCTCCTTATATTTTGGTTAGGTCTTTATATTATAAAACAAATTCATATTTGTTCCCCATGTATATACATGTTTATAGGAATTAAAACTAAGACCTACACATCAGAGAGAACATGTGGTCTGATCTTTCTGAGTTTAAGTTACTTTATTTCAAAGAGAACACTATACTATATGCTATGACCAACTATGTTCCCAGATTCACAAAATGAACATTGTGAAAATGGCTTACCTACAAAGGTAGACTGGAGACTCAGCACAACTCCCATCCAAATCCAATGAGATTTCTCACCAAGCTATAAAAATTATCTAGGAATAAGTATGGAACCATAAAGACCATGAACAGTGAAAGTAATTCCAAGTAGAAAGAACACAGCAGAGGCATCTTAGTATGCAAGCTCAAATTATACAACATGCCATAGAGTTGAAGACAGCATGGCACTAGCACCAAAACAGACATACAGACAAAAGTGGCAGAATGGAGGACTCAAATAAATTTACTCTGATTTGTCTAATTTTGACAAAGGAACAAAAGTATTCAGTGGGAAAAGATAGCTTAATCAACAAATGGTGCTGTCAAACTGGATATCAACCTGCAGAAGAATGAAATTAGATATCTTTCTCCCTAAATGAATATCAATTCTAGGTGAATTAAATACAAATATCTTATTATAAAATTTGAAACACAGAAAATACTAGAAGAAATAAAGGAAAAAAATAACAAGAAGTACTCGACGGGATATAGACATATATAGACATATGCAAGGACTTTCTGTACAGGACTCCAATAGCATAAGAAATAACTCCAAGAATCAACAAGTGGGACTGCAAAGACCTACTACAGAGTGAGTAAAAGATCAGCTCTCTCTTTGAGGATGACGTGGCAGAGGGGGCATTCTAGGTGAGATAAAAGTAAGGCACAGGGTTTTCTGGGAGAGTCTGGTTTACTAAAGGAGCAGATAGAGGTAGCATTGCATCATGATGGGAAAGGTCAGGGGTTAAGAAATGAAGTCTGATAATGCCTTACAGTTATCAGGAGATGTCACTTGCTTCCACTGAGTGGGACTTAATAGAGCTGTCAGGGCTCCAAGTTGAGTCAATCGAGAGCACTAAGCTAGATCACCTATAGTCATGGAAAAGCAGATACCTCAATACGGTGAACAGAAGTGTAAATGAGAAAAAGGAGATAAACACTTATGGGGAGGCACATGCTGCCAAGAGAGGAGTCGTAGAGAAAAAGCAGAGGGTTGGGAAGCTGCAGAATCCTGATGAAATTTCACTTTTCATTTTCCTGCTGATCAGTCAAGGCTTCTTAGCAGTGCTTTCTGATACCGGATGAATGTGCATGTGACACACTACATGCGTGTAGGATCAAAGTCTACAAACTTCAGGACATGACTGATTATATTAGTGCTCTTGCTTGTGTATATACTCAAGACTGAACATAAAATTCAGAAGAAATCATTTGTTGTTCATTCAGAAGCAGTGAGGTTAAAATGACGATTGAGTGGCTGTGGACACAGCTCACCATACCTGCATATAATGTGTGGGGCCCTAGGTTTATATCCCTGCATCACAAGAGAAAGAAGAAAGAAAGAAAGAAAGAAAGAAAGAAAGAAAGAAAGAAAGAAAGAAAGAAAGAAAGAAAGAAAGAAAGAAAGAAAGAAAGAAAGAAAGAAAGAAAGAAAGAAGAAAGAAAGAAAGAAAGAAAGAAAGAAGAAAGAAAGAGGAAAGGAAAAAAGAAAGAAGGAAGGAAGAAAGAAAAGGAAAAAAAAGAAAGAGAGAAAGGAAAAAGAAAGGAAGAAAAGGAAGAAAGAAAGAAAAGGTAGTTAATATAATAATTCTCTGTATCTGTCAATTATGGGCGTATAATGAACCAGAAGTTTATGTTTAATATAATTTGAAATTTCCACTGGATTTAATATTGAGAAATATCCTACAAATATGTATGGCCAGGAAAGAATTAACAAAATGAATTCAGAATTGTCTAGTGGTTTATTTTGTAACACTTATAGAGTAAAAGGTTTACAATATGAATGTATCTGATAAAATTTGCCTTTTCCTGCATATGGATAACATATATATTTATGAAGGTCAAGCTAATCATTTGAATTATTTTATAGTTGAATGATTTTAAGAGAAATACTATAATGCAATAGTGGGTATGGGTTTTTTTTGGGGGGGTATTAAGATTTGTGTCACTGAAGTACAACTATAAGAGAAAACTAATAGAAAAGTTTGCCTTTTAAACTATTTTTCTTCTCAATCTGCAAAACTGGCTAATATAATGGCTATTTTTTTTTTTTTGCTTTAACCTGGTACAATGACATGACATGTAGACTAATGCTAATATCAGGAAAGCCAGGACACATCAGTCATTATCATCCTATTGAAACATATTGCCTTGATTGCCTCCCCATAACAGAAATAAGAGGAACTATGTGAGAATCTTGAGAGAGGCTTGGGGACAGAAATGTGATATTTCAAGCATGGCGTTGGTCATTTGTACTAACTAGACAATATCTGAAGTACAGAACAAAAGTGTAGTGACATATGACTTTCTTCCAGCATACTCCGGTCCTTAAAATTATATCTTCAATTTTTTATTCTGACAATATCAAATAATTAAAAGTGTGAAGTACTTTTACTTACAAAGTAAGCACTTTGTGTGAATAATTTATTTCTTCCAGCTACCCAGTGAGACCATATTTGATTCTGTGATTTTTTTCCCTATTTTTGGTGAATAGTCTGAAAAGTCTAAGGTGAAATCCTCAGAAGCATAGCTACAAAGGAAGGAAATGGGCTACAAGTATCATTCTTTCCAGAGCTAGAGATTTTATCCAGTTTGCAGTTTTATATTTCTTCCTCATGGAAAGAGGTCAGTGACAGGTTTCCTCAGTAGATTTCAGCTCAGCCCAGGGATGTCCAACGAAGGTTCCAAAACCTCCAAAACTTAACACACAATGTTTAGTTTCTTTCTCCAATGTCAAATCTGGCAACAGGGCTTACAAATTATAAATATACATGAATATACACAGGGGTTAATTTGTGTGTGCATTAATTTTGAGATAGGCTTTTTCTTTTATCCCAGCCTGACCTGTAATTCACTATGTAGTCTCAGACTGGCCTCAAAATCACAACAACCCTAATTTGGTCTCCCTAGTGCTGGGATGAAAGGTGTGTGCCACCAAGCCTAGCTAGTGTGTAAAATTTTAATGACGTCTGCTTTCATAGATTTATACGAATTATTATTTAACATAGAATTGGCTGACATAATTTCAGGTTTGCAAAAAAGTGAATGTTTTTGCTCCTACACAATAGTTGTAACACTATTCAATCAGTAAAGATATAAAACTAGGGTACATACCTATCAAAAGGTGAATGTAGAAAGACAACTTGATATACGTGAATATAAACACACACACACACAACAAGTTATGTTCTTTGGTAAAAAATTGAAATTATGGGCTTAAGCTTTGGGTCAGAGTTCAAAGCACTTTCTTTGTAAGCATGAGTGTCCAAGGAAGCCTGAGTGATGGCTGAAGTTTGTAACATCAATGGTTAGATATCACCACACACATCTGTAAATCTAATAAATTCATTCATTCCCTTGAGGAACTGAGACCTGACAACTCTGCAGCTCTTGGGAACAAACAAACATAAAACACCAAGATCTGGATCAATAAGGGACTCTGGCACAAAACAAGAACGGGCTGGAGGCAGAGGTGGCTCAGAGGTAAATGGGGCTTGCTTTCAAGGCCTAATGGCCCAGGTTACATTCCTCATTATTTTTGTTTTGTTTCACTTGTATTTCCCTATGAAAGTTGTATTTAACAATTATGTATAATTAATATACTAAGATGGATGAAGATAACTGTATTTCTTTAGTGTAAAGATCCCTGCTATCCAAGTGACTAGAGTCATAAATTCACACAGTGCATTAACTACTGTTTTTATTTTCTGTTACATAGATGAAGCACATTATTCCTATTAATTTCAGGTTAGAATCACAAGTTAATTTAAGCACTCAGTATAGAAAGCTTGACAATATTTGTTGAATATATTAAATAGAATGTCAGTAAGAACAGGCACCTTAAAATGTAAGATGTGTTAACAAGTAGATTTATTTTTTCCCCAAGGGCAGTTCACTTTTAAAATATATAGATAATATTATTTCTGGAGCCACTATGGCCATTGATTCTGTCTAAAGTCTCATTTCCTGAAAGTTCCCTGCCTTAAACTGTAGTTTATGCTGCAGTGTTCACGATATGATAACACATATTGTAAATACATTCTTAATACTTAAATGGAGATTTCAGCACTAGATAACTTAGTTTCTATCTATCTATCTATCTATCTATCTATCTATCTATCTATCTATCTATCTATCATCTGTCTATCTATCTATCTATCTATCTATCTATCTATCTATCTATCTATCTATCTATCATCTATATTCATTGGGAAAACTACTTAAAGTCCTTAAGTCTCATTTCCCTCCATGTAAAGTGAAATGAGGATAGTAGCAACAACTAACTTAGAGTAAGATGAGTATTTATTGATGCAAATAAAACACCGGAAATTATGTATCATTATTGATCCATGTGTTGTATTGCATTTAAAATAAATATATTTATATCCTGATAAACATATAAAATTTATATTTTGTGATTTCATGGTGGATTTTCTTTTTTAAGTGACTTGTTTAATACTTTTTGACTCGCACTCTACATTATGACACAAGAATTGAAAGGCTTTTCTGTTTTTACTCTCACTAGGTTGTGATTCATTTACGTTCAAGCATACAGTCATTTAGATGTAGGCATGAATAGAATCCAGTTTTTTTGTCTTTTTGCTCAATTTCTCAAGTGCTGGAACTACAGGTATGCACAGCCATGCCACCTGAGCCCAAATTTTAATAAAAATTATTTAAATATCTTTATTATCCAAAATTTGGTACATTGTATGAGCAAACATGGGTTGGTATCCTCATTTACCTCCTCCCTGTCCCCAATCCACTGGGTATCCTCCTCAGTGGGCACACTGGATCAATCTATGGGGTAGGAGGTTATGGATAGCACAGGTAACAGCCAAGTCTCCCCCAAATACTGTATTGTTGCTGAGGGGAGCAATGTCTTTGGATATTCTCCTCCACCGTGGCGCTTACAATCTTTCCACCCCCTCTTCTGCTCAGTTCCCTGAGTCATAGTGGGTGAGTATTAAGGCTGCTTTATTGTTGAGGTCTCAAGGGTCACTGTACTTCTGTTTTAGGTTGTGTTGGAAATTGTTGGAGTCTGTCTTGCTGACATATCCTGGGTTGACTGAATCGTTGTATTTATAGGTGTCTTGCTTATCCAGCCATTCTCTCAATGGTTTCATTTGTGGTCTACAGGATAAGATGGGTGGGTCATCACTTGCCAGGATGTCAGCCATCTGCCTGTGGATCATTGGACCTGTTTTCTACTGTCTTCTGGAAAAAACAAACAGAATCTCCATTGGAGAGTGAGATCAATACAAGTTAAATGAGGCCACACATTTCTAATTTGGTGAGATTCTACTGAGATTAGCCTCTCTGTGGATCTCTGGTAATGGGGATTTCTCCTTAGAGCCCAAGTTTTTGGTTCCCATAGGATTTTCCCCTGAGTCTCTATTCCAGTTAAGAATTCCTTGTCACTGAGTGGATTTCTTGGCCAATATAAAAGCTGTCAATTATCCCCCCCCCCAAGTTTTGGTGCCTCTATTGCACAAGTGATCACTTCTTGGCACACTGATCTCTCCCAGAAGGAAGTGTGTTCAACCTTCTTATGACAACTGTCTGAATTGTATGTCAGAGGTTTCTGCTTTCTCCAAATATCATTTTCATTCACAAAAGAAGTGATAACGTTCTGGTAAGGGTTGTATATCTGGACTATTTGAGTGAGTTCTTCACTTGTCTTAGAAGTGAAAGAAAAATATTAGGAAGTAATTAAAGTATGAACAGTTGAAGGTAATTTATTAATAAACTTTAAGTCATGGTGACACAATACCTGAAACAATCCATTTATAAGAAGAAAGACCTTTCTTAGAATTAATTGGTTTTATTGCGGCTCTGGGCTCTAGAGAAGATTGATTGTCCTGGTGGGACCATATGACATAGTAGGCTGCTCACCTCATGGTGGCCAGAAAATGAAAAATAACAAACAATAAAAATAAATAAAATGGCAGGAGTCCCCACATCCCTTTCAAAGTTGTGATTCAGTTACCCACCTACCTCTCACTAGGCTCCCAACCCTTCAAAGTTCCACTATCTCCAATAGAACCACAGACAAGGGAGGAAGCATTCATGATCCAAAGTATAGTAGGTGACTAAAGAATTGTTTTCAAAAATAGTTCTTGAATATGTGAATCATAGAACAATAGAAAGTGCACCAGGAAGTAAACAATAAAAGAAACAAAACAATAATGAAAAGATATGTGTATATATATATGTATATATATATATGAACAATAGTTGATATACATTAAAATACAACACAGTGCTCTTTTAAAAGTAAAAGTGTACTTACTGATTAGATAATATTGAATTCCAGTTATAGATGTCTTACTTTGGATTAGATACATAAAGAGTGCTAAGGCGTTCTTATTTTCTAACATTATTCACATGGTTATTTTTTTTAAATGAGAATTTCTCTCAGGCCTAAAGAGTAATTTGAATTGCTGTATAATAACATCAACAATTGAAACAACAGTGAATTTCAAAATATTCAGCATAGTGCTTATCTTTTAAATAGGTTGCATCATTTTAAAAATCTATTTTATTTACTTTATCAGCTTTTGACTTTTGTCTTCGTGGCAGTTTAGACTTTTTGCTTAGTCTTATGTATGTCAGTAATTGAAATACTAAAATTATGAGAATGTCCTGGAGGTATTACTAAGGAAATGACCTTTACCAAGACAATCCCACATTTTTTCAGTGTCCTTTAAGAATACAGCACCATGAACTAAAAGTAGGATATTTTTAAAGTAATTTCTACCCCCAGGGATAATTTAAATTTCTCCATATGGGCAAGGACTAATTCACTATTCCATTTTCACTAAACTGAGGAGAGGAGATTGGTGGGAAAGGTTATTTTTTGAACTGACTTGCAATGATTACATTTATAATGGGGTAGGTTCTCCAGAGGATAACAGAAGTTTAATTAAATTTAAATATAAAACCAAAAATATTAGGTTTTAGAAATATATATATATATATATGGTACACATTAGCACATATGAAGTACTATCTCACCTTACTTTGGTTTCAATTTCCCTGTTTCCTAATAATTTTGAACTTCTTTTTATGTAATATTGCTTGTTTGACAATCTTCCAACAACTATTAACATAATCCATTCACTTATTAATTGGGTAGTTTTTATCTTTATTGTATATCTGTAGTATTTATATTTTCTATAAAGATGTACCCTTCCAGATGTAGGACTTGACACATTTTTTTCTCTGATTGTCTGGCTGTCTTTCATATTTTGTATTTGATTTCAAGAGCAAAAAGTTTTGCTGATATAGGAGCTTGTTTTGTCATAACAAAATATCCAGGCAGGGTGGCTAAAACTACAAGATTTGGTTTTGACTGCTCTCGAGCCAAGAGGCCTGAGACCCAGGTGCCAGCACATTCAGGTTCTGTGAAGACCTCTTGGCTTGCAGATGGCTGCCTTCTCACTATGGTCTGACATAGTGGTAGAAAAATATTGTCTCTTTCACTTACAAACTAACCCCGTTGTAAGTGCTACACACTTCTGAATTCATCTGAATGTCCTGTTCTTCAAATGCTTCATGTTTCAAGTTAGGGTTCAAACATTTGGAATTAGGATACATGAGCCATTCCATGACCTGCTTATCTTTTTCCTTGTGTTGTTGAAACCTTTGGTGTCATATCACCGCTTAATGCAAGATGGTACAGATTTTCTATATTTTTCTAAGATTTTTATAATCTAGCAGATTTTGCCCAAGGTAGCTCACTCATTTTCCACATTTCTTCCCTCCACATAAATCTCTCACACTGGGTGTAGTTGACTGGTACCTGTGCAAGCTCAGACCCTTGCATATGGCCCTATCACAATATTTATTACATGGAACTGTTATTGCTGTTAGGTTACTGGTTCATTTTCACCATTATACAAATTATAATATCAGAAATAATTTACCAGATCTAATATTGGTTATCCAGTAATCTTTTATGAGTCGATTAAAATGCTGGGATGGGGAAATGGCTCAGCAGTTAAAAGCACTTTCTTGCCAAGTCTAACATCCAGGCCTTGATTTTCAAGTATCCACTTAAAGCCAGAAGCACATGCATCAGGTGTTTTCTTACAGTGGCAAGAGGCCCTGGGGTGCTCCTTCCTACCCCCACACTTTGGCTCTCTGTGCTAACAAATGAATAAATAAATAAATAAATATTTTAAAACAACAGATCAAAATGACACATTGTTAACTCAAAGTGGGAAATAAAATTGTTGACCATATCCTGTATCAAATATGAATGCATAAGGATACATACAACAAAAGGATACATACAACAAAATTATTTTAATGTACATCTTGCTATATACCATGGAATCAGAACATATTACATGTCAGGTTATGGTGTAATATTTCCAGAACACATAGACATTTTCATTTACCTCTATTGATAAGCATCCCTAACACTTGTGCTGGGCACGTTTTCAGAAAAAGTGTTCAAAAGAAACCAAACAAGGTAGCTCTCTTCTATGGCTGTTTTCCTCTGTTAATTGGTGATGACACATCCTCCTTCAATCAGGTAAATTTGTCTTCAACGACATATTAGTACAACACCAGGACACGACCTGTATCCTCTAGTCATGCACTGCAAACTCTGAACACTGTAAAGTTCTCCAAGGCAGAAAGATAAATTTTAAAATGCTCTTTGTTTTCTTTACCGCCCACTGCAGCACTTTAGATCAGTGAATAGGCAACAATGGCCTAGTCCAAATATGGTTAGTTATATAAATATAATTCTTTTCAGTGATAGGGAGACCTGATTTTGTTTTGTTTTAATTAGAGTTAGAGCTTTGCTGGGAGGTTTCAACATTCAGCTCAAATGTTATTTTGTGTGCCTGGGAGAGTTTGCCACAGCAGGTATTACCTAACCAGATGCTAAAGCCTCTCAAATTAATATGCAGCATCTTGTCAAACATGCCTCCTGCTTCACACTGTCAGAGCTGCTGAAAATGGGCTTTTCCTGCCAAAGGAGTTTGTGGTTGGCAAGGATTCAGCCTTAACATGCCATAGCTAAAACACTGACTGGCCCAGGTGATTTTTACTAATGCATTACAAATGTTGGGATATAAGAAATTTTCCAATGATTCAAGCATAAAATAACAAAGATATCCTCTGGAATCTTACAGAGTTAAAAGTTTACTTTATTCTCCTTTGGTATTGATGAATCAGGAACCAGAACTTAACTAATTGGATTGCAAGAATGAGAATTTTTGATTCCTCTGTAAATAAATCTCTCTGAGGACCTTCCTCTCTTTTCTTTCATCTACTTGATGTATTCAGACCAACCCTAATTATGTGAAAGCAATCTAGGAGTGGGTCATTCAGGTTTGGTACTAAGCCATTGTGTGTCTGTCTGCCATAATGCTACATAGATCCATAGGATTAGGAGTAAGGGAGCCTTTCAAGCCAAGATCCATAGCCCAAGCACAGTCTTCCTTCAACAAAGTCGTTCTACTTATCAAGGTCAGGGAACCCTGGATCCCAGCCAGACATGTAGGCAGCTTGTATCCTCTGAAACATCACATTAGTGCAACAAACACCTGGGTTCTCAAAAAATAGTTTATCATTTCATTTGAGATATGTGAGGGAATGTATTAACCCATGGAGACTATTAGAAGATACAGAGAATTACAGAAAAAAAATGGAGATAAAAGTCTGAGGCAGGTGTTGAAGAAAACTTGCTTTTAAAAATACTTTAATGACATACATAGATTTTCCTCATAGTTTATATCTTTATAGGCATTAATAAGGTGAAATGCTGATTGGTATTTTAGTAAATAATGTAATTCTTTGATGAAAATGAATTTGCTAAATCCAAAATAACAAAAGTATACAATGAAACATATTTTTTACCTTTTAAAAATGTGCCAAGTACTTTTCATGTGTCATACTAATATCTCTCTCTTGTTCTATTGTGCTAGTAGTCCAAAAGGTGCAAGAGAACTTTGTTTCTTTAATGCAGTCTTGCAGATAGACAGTTTTGCTGTCTGTTTATAATTAGTCAAGAGTGGTGTCTTTCAGAGCAAAGGAGAAATGAGTAAGAATGAAATTGATGTCATCAAGCCTCAAGTGTTATGTCTCTGAGCTTATATTTCAGCTACCACTACTGAAGAGAGTACATCATTTTGTATGCCTTGAAGCACATGATGAAATATTCAAGTCTCCTAAAATGGTAAACAATAGGAAGATGGCAAAATTTTATGTAGAGTAACCATGTGTGGCTTACAGATAGTTGATAGTCCATCATTTCATGGATAACTACTTGAAACAGGGCTTGCTTGCAATCATTTGTGTGGAAATGAGTCTGTTTTTACCAACATTATTTCCATAGGGAGTTATTGCCATATTATTGAACGAGGCAACAAATGCTTGGAAAATCACATAGCAGACCTAGCTCAGTTTCATTTTGAAAACTGTACTGTTTAAATCAAGCCTTACACACTCACCAGTAAGTGTGTAAGGCCCGCCGTGTTTGTAATATCTTCAGTTCATAATATATTGGGTACACCAGGTGAATGCTTTTATTTGAAAATTAAAAGATTTTTTTATGTTATTCTGAAAATATCACACACACACACACACACACACACACACACACACACAC
This sequence comes from Zapus hudsonius, assembly GCA_004024765.1. Lineage (NCBI taxonomy): Eukaryota > Metazoa > Chordata > Mammalia > Rodentia > Dipodidae > Zapus > Zapus hudsonius. Next base: position 74,210 of record PVHP010001791.1, on the reverse strand, counting down.
ACACACACACACCATGCTCTGATTAGATTCACCTACCATTACCCACTCTTCTTCCCATTCAACTCCCATCAGACCCTTTCCTCCTCCCAACTATTCCCCCTTCTACATCTATTCCTCTTACATTTTCATTTCATGTTTGAGATGCTTACATGAGCATAGATGGGGGAATGGTTTATTCACCAGAGGTCATAAATTTCCCAGCGGCTACTTTCCTCTCCACCCAAGCAAACCATAGCTGACAATATCTTGCCTCCTTGTGGAGGATTGGGGCCTCCCAAGCCCTTCCTCCATGCAGGACAGAATGTTTACAGACTCAGTCTTCCCCATGGTTTATGCAGGTAACCACACCGGCTGTGAATGCATGAAGGCAATGGCCAGGCCATGTCCACGATACATCATTCAACAACATTCCTCTCATTTCTCTGTCTGCTATATTACTTCCTACCCATGTTCTGTGATGTTCCCTGAGCCGTGAAGAGAGTGATAAAGATGTCCTATTTAGAGATGAACACTCAGCAGTCACTTATTCTCAACACTTAGACTAAATATGAGTCTTTGCAACAATCATTGCACATGGCAAAATGAAGTGCTTCTCTGACTAAAGGTGAAAGTTTCACCAATCTATGGAAATGAACATAAATATTTAAAAGACAGTCTGATAAATGTGTCTATTTAGCCATACAGCATTACTAGTAGCATCCCCATAAGGACCTATGTCATCCACACTCGTGCTTTTGACCAGGTTTACACAACAAGTTGTGAATCCCCTTCTGTGGAGCATGCCTCACATCTAACAAGAAGGCAGTTGGTTACCACTGTAAGAATCATGGCATGATTGCACTTGCCAGGAATGTCAGTACTGTTATGTGCACGGAGATTGCTGAATAGTAATAGTTTTATGCCATTTCTCTACCAGCAGCCTCCCTCCCACCTTCTGGAACAATGACATTTAGTTATGAGGGAAGAGGTTGCCAGTTTAGATCAAGCTTTATTTCAATATGTTCTGCATTCCAAGGATGTGGCATCTTAAGCAGTAGGCTTTTATAAGCTAGTTCTGGTGGGCAATCAAAAGCAGTAGCAATTGAACATAATTTTGAGGAGAGGAAGTGGGTTTAAGAACCTTTTACCTAGGGAAGTATCCCACACTTGACATGGGAATTCAATTTAAAATAGTCTATGGCTTCTGGGAGCAATGTTATCTGCTCACATGGAGTACCTCTTCTTAAAATCTTTCTTTTTGAATTGTGTTTTAGTTAGCTTACAAAGTTCTGAGGTTCCCTATGACCTTTTCAAGCATCTTAGTTTTGGTAAAAATAGGTAATATCTATTATTTTCATAGGTAAACCAACCTATGAAGGTTAGTGCACAGGAGACATACTATAGTGTGAGAAATTGCTTTAACCTCACAAGAAACCTTATTTTGCCTGTACATATGGTTCCAATAGATCTATGATGACACTGTCTGCCATCGAGGATTCAACAACAAACTGATTCAGCTCTCCTAGGCTGTACTTAAGGGGTACTTAATATGTGCAGCTGCTGAGCATGTGTCTGTTATAAGGGCTACAGCTCAGAAAACAGAGTGCAGATAAGATACAAGAGATGCCCATTTCAGTGGGAGTACAGTGAATTACTCACACAAGGAATAGGCCTGATAATCAGACAGCTTAGGGCTGCCCCACAGTGCCAGTGTTTGATTTAAACAAACACTCGTATTTTACAAGACTCTAGCTACTTTGATTAGAAGGTTTTGAAAATAGTTGTTAGCTAGTGCTCATGGACACATCAACATACAAAAAATGTCTTTTGTAGCTTGTTATTTAAACCTGGCTTCCAGCCCATCACCAGAATCACCACAGTGCCTTGGCATTACCCATTATGTGGTTTTATGGAAAAGACAATAAGTTCTATGTTGAAACTTTGTGTAAATAATCAGAGGCAGACAATAAAATATGTATGGAGTTTCGAATCTCAGTTTTGTTTTAATTTTGGGCAACCATACTCAGAGAGCTCTGAAAATTCAGAGTCCAGTTGTGCTGTCAAATTGCATTAGTTATGCAAGCGATTCTAGCTTCAAGCTGTCTTGCCCAGGGCTCATCATGAGACAGGGCTGTTTCACACAGTAATTTCAGATGACAACTTTCCCTGGGTTTATGCACGTCTAGAAGGTAATTATAAATACAGAGGTCATCAACACCACATTTGATTATATAACATAACAAGGAATATGTAAAATGCCATAGCGATGTGGCATTGCATTTTATGATACAGACTTTCTATTGCCCCATGACTAAATTTTGAAAGACTGTTTTTGTACCAGTCTACATTCAAATATAAATAGATATAAAATTTAAAAATATGCACGTAGTCTTTTTGTTTGCTGCCTTGCCCTCATCTCTCTAGTATCACACTTCAATTATCATTCTGTTCCAGAAAGTGTCTTATGGTCTCTAGAAGGAGTTACATATTTTATATATGTATATTTATGTGCAACTACATCCATAAAATCACTGATTTGTAGTCCAATGCTTTCCACTGGTTATTCTAAGTAGGATTGCAAGAACACCTTAAATCTTCAAGTAGGAATACCAAAATTTAGTTATTGGGAGAGATGCATAGCCTAAAGGACATAATATAAATTATTTTGAAATGGTTAATGTGTCGAATTTAAATGCTAGATGGTCAAATCAGCATGTTTCCATGCCATATGCTAAGAGCTATTTTTGATTTGCACAAATGGTTGGAGAACAGATTTTAAAGGATGCTTTTTTTGTGGATGGCAAGGGTATTGACAATGTTTAGTGAACTCAGTTCCCAACTCACCATTTTTTTTTCTCTTCCTTGTCAAGCAGGTTAGTAGTAGTGATACTTCAACTTATGTTCATTCAAAAACATGGCTGAAGAAATAAGACCAATGGGGGTTCCTTACTGACGTGTCCCACATGGCGAAATCTGCAGATTTGATTGAAAAGTAGAGTAGTAAAATTGCCATCAAGATTAATGACTTAATTGGGAGAGATTTCTCTGGGGACTGCCTGGTGCCATAGACATGAAATAGAAAGTTTAAATTTACTTCTTGCTTGTATAACTTCTCACCTGCTTCCTGAGGTGGGGACTCCTTGGTTACATCAAGGCAATATATATATATATATATATGTTTAGAAAAATTAGGAAAAAATATATCCCAATGAAATCTCAAATAAAATCATGTGAAAGGAGACAGGGAAGTTATCAGTAACTCTGTCTTTCTATGTTTAATACTGAATACTTGGGGAAGACTGATGAGCAACAGTGATTTTCTTGGTGAAAGGAAGCTTGAATTTTAGAGTAAAATGGCAAGAGAGACTTCTCAATCCATGAGCTCTTTCTTCTCTAGTCCAAAGTACTGTAAGAGAAGGTAGAGAGAGAGGCACAAGAAATGACTCTTCTTTTCCAGCCAATGAAGAGATGCAAACACAATCCGCCTTGTATTAAACTGACCGTGGAGCTCAGTGTGGAGGAATTTGTCAGTAATCTCAGCACTCAGGAGCACGGTTTCAGGCCAACCTGAGCTACATAGCAAGACGCTGTCTCAAGCAAGCAACAACTAAAATAGGCATAACTACCACAGCAGCAGAAACAAAACTGAATGAGCAAAGCTTACCTGTTTACCAGCCTATCTTTTGATATGTTAGTGTCTCAAACACACAAATGAGGAATTATTCAGGCTCATCTGCATCTAGTACACAAGCATGTGACCTTTACTCCAGGATGTGGTAGAGTTGGAAGATTTTGGTATCATTTTTGTCAATGCTATGGATTTTATTGAGCCTGGCTAGAGTTACTTATTGCAATCTATTTTGTTCAAGGTTTCCAAATTGTTCTTCTATTATGAAATTATATAACATGTGAACATATGAACAAAACTTCTAGCTTAATATTCTCAAGAAAGAAAATGCAAAGAGCAGAAGAGGGCTGGGAAGGAGATAAGAGAACTTGAAGAAATAAAGTGAAGCTGACTTACTTTGTATTAAAGTGACATGTAGCTTAAAAGCAGTGCACACAGAAGTTAGTTGGTTTCTGTTTGTATATTAGAAATGATACCTTCATTTTAACAATACTAATTAGAAAGTTGGTTAGATGGCTAGGTTTTGTTGTCAACTTGATCTTTTTAATTATCTAGGGTGGGTCTCTGAGGATGTTTACAGGAAGGAAGCCTCTCAATAGGGGGCAAGATTTAAGGAACCTCAGTAGAGCTAGAAATTAACATCCCTTCCTGATAGGGAAGTGAGAAGGGAGGGGGAAATTGCAGAAACTCAGGGAGCAAACAAGAAGAAGAGTTGTAAATTGGGGAAGAGTTGTAAGAACCCATCCTAAGGCAATATAAAGGGGAAGGAAATCTTTCCTGAGCATCCTGCCTGTTTTGCTCTGTGTCTGTGGTGTTGGTGATGGCTTCTCAATATTTCTTTCTGCTTGGACCTGTGAAAAGGGGCCAGACTCTTTCACTGTTAAGGAACTTCCCCTGGATCTGTAGTTTCAATAAATCCTTTCCTCCCATAACTGTGCCTGGTTTGGAAATTCATCTCAGCAGCATGTGGCTGACTGCCACAGTTGGTGTGATGGTTAGGTTTTGTTGTCAACTTGGATATTTTAATTATCTTGGGTGGGTCTCTGAGGATGTTTACAGGAAGGCAGCCTCCCAGTAGGGGGCAAGATGTAAGGAAGCTCAAAGGAGGTAGAAGTAAACATCCTTTCCTGTGTGGGCAGTGTAGGAAGGAAATTCCAGAGACTCAGGAAGCCATTAAGTCTGGGATAGGGCTGCAAGACCCACCCTAAACCTATATAAAGTGGAAGAAATTCTCTCCTTGCCCCTTCCTGCCTGTTTCCTGTTCTGTGTGTGTGGTGTTGATGATGGGTTTCTCTCTCTGCTTGGACTTGTGAAAGTGTAGCAGCCTCTTTTGCATTCTGGAACTTCCCCTATATCTATAGCTACAAATAAATCCTTTCCTCCCAAAAACTGTGCCTGGTTTGAAGATTCATCCCAGTGGCGCGTGGCTGACTATGACACAATTACATCTTGAAAAAAAGAAATAAACTTGTGATAAATTTGAAAAAAAAATATTAGGATATAATCATCTACTAAAATATAAATTATCTGGCTTGCAAGCTCAGCTCAAGTATGAATTGTGTAAATTTCAGTATTTGATATAATTTCCATGGATCTCTGCAATTTTTGTACTTCATTGCATGTTGTCATTAGAATTAATGAGATAATCAGTTAATGAAATATAAATTGATTACAGGTCTTGCATATTGTATGGACCCAGTTAATGTTAGTTACGTTTCATATGAGACTCCTTTTTATAAGACCATATTACTCAGTTCATGTTGATAGTACAGTTAGAAAAATCAACACAAAAAGACAAATATCAAAAATTAATACACATAAGGCAAATGTCAGATGCAAAGTATTGAAAAGTTTCTGGTTAATTCTCTGTGTGGTTTGTATCTATGTCTGCTCTATTTATATAGGCAGTGCTTAGATTTTTTGGCATTCACAGAGGATATACCCTGGGCCTTGTGACCACAAACTCTCATTGGACTAATGAGGGGACAGCATGCCAAAAAATTGTAGTTATAGTATTGGTAACTGACCAGTAGGCTGCTAAATGTACTCAAGCACTGAGCCATGTGAGCCCAGTGAACCACTTGGTGAAAAATGATGTAGTAAAAAGCCAATAATCTGCACTCTGGAAAACAATGCTCACATCTAACAGTCCTCTAAATCTTTGTGAAGGCACTCATACTTTGTGATTCATTTTTCTTCTCAGCCAGCAAATGGGAATAAGAAAACAGTAGAAAATTAGGCAGCAAAAATAATACATGCTGGATGTAAAAAATTCTAAGTAGCTATAAATGTAAGGTTAATTATAATACATAGTCACTACATGGAGTGTTTAGAGTCTGCCATGATAACAGATAAAGTTAGGTCATTACCAATGGTTTCTAATTTAAAATTTCATCATTATTTTTACTATGTGAGTGCATTCATGTGGGATTATGCAAGTGTACGTGTGAGTTCAAGTGCTAGCGCATATATGTAGACTTGCATGGAGGTCAGAGGACAACCTTGGGTATTGTTCCTCAAGAATGACATTTTTTTTTTTTGAGACCAGTTCCCACCTAGGCCTGGAAGCCTGGAACTCACCATGTGGGCTAGGGTGGTTGTTCAGTGAGTCCAAGTGACTACCTGCCTTTGTTTCCCCAGATCTGATCAAAGGGTGAAGAGTTGGAAAGAAGAAAGCATTCAGTAGAAGGCCATATGGGAGGGAATAGAGGGTGATTCTGATCACGGTGTATTGTTTATTTTTAGGGAAGTTGTCAATAAAAGTTCTTTTTTTTTTTAAATGTGTGAGCCAACAATCCGGTTTTAGTTAATGTGGATTCTGGGGATTAAACTGAGGTAATCATGCTTGCAAGCAAGAACTTTGTCAACTGAGCTATATCCCTAAGAGTTTTGATAAAAAAGAAAGCCAAAAACCACCTATAATTTCACTACCAGGAGATACCTACTATTAAAACTTGAAATGTTTATTTATATTACTCTATTTTTAGAGATATTAATTTAATTCTTGGAGAATTATATACAGATTTATTTTTAATTTATATGTTTCCATAGATAGATAGATAGATAGATAGATAGATAGATAGATGATAGATAGATAGATAGATAGATAGATAGATAGATAGATAGATTTGATTATGCTATATTTTAGTATTATGAGTAGGATTATTTTAAATACCTATGATAAAGTTATACAGTAAAGAATCTTTACATATCATGCATTTTCAAAACTATGTAGTTATATAGTAAGTTCCAGTTTGTTTGAGAAGTTTTTACTATTTTCTTCTTGTTCCTTATTTCAAGTCTCCACTTAGATAATCCACTTCCAGAATGTTACTAACATTGGGCGGTTAGCAATCAGGGAGGAAACATTAATCAGCAAGATCAGACAAAATGCAAAAAATGAATTCTTTCATCTACATTCTGAATGCTACCATAGCCTAAGTCTCTGAAGTACCAACAGAGTAGAAGCTATTAAAAAAACAAGTAGTTTAACCCAAAACATGATATAAACCCCTTTTTCCAAGTTTGCATAGTCATCATATCTATTTGCTTTTGAGTAAATTTACTTTCAAGTCAGTGAGGTTTACCAAGTCTGTCTCCTCTTTATTTTCTTTTATTCTTTTTCATGTTTATTTTTTTTGCATAACTTCTCAAATATAAATAAGTTTTTTCTAGATAGTTCATTATTTTGTTAGTATTACTTTTAATTCTGAGAGTTAATCTAGATTGTTTAATGAAAACACGGGCATTAATGATTATTTAAGACTTTAAATAATATTTGTTTATAGCATAAATTGAATGGATAAATTAAGTTTCTTGTTCTTACTAGGTAATATTTTCTGTGTCTGAATTTAGCATCTGACAAAAAGTACATATAACCATATGATTTTTTATCCTGTTTAAAAAAGGAAAATACTGAAAACTCAATTAAATTGTCATTAAGCACATGAAGATGGAATTATTTTACAACCTACATTTTTGGTTAAATATTAGAGATTTTAATTTATTAACATAATAATAAACATTAACTGAACACCACTATATCTTAGGTATTGATGATGTAACAGTGAATGCATCAATATTCCTATCAACATGAAACTATGCATATTTTAAACAAAAAATTCTAGCATAATGCTATTGATTCATTTATTATTTGGTAAGAGGTAGAATTTTTCTTCTTGTTAGGAAATAAGCTTATCCCCCAACCAGCACCATATTCTAAGATTTTATAATATATTGATCTACTTTACTCTGTCTGCAACTTGTTGTATAGGTATCGAAAGGTTTTTCATAAAATTAGCTAAAAAATTTTCTAGCATTAAGTTATATTAACATTGAGTTTGATATGACATAGTGTTTCAGATATATATTTAGCAAGCCTTTTAAATATACAGTATAATCAAATAATAAAATATATGTTATAAATGTCATGGATTAGAATTTTATATGCCTTGAATTAAAATTCTTCTCTGATAACATATATTTACTAGCCACCTCGATGAAAATTCCTATTTTCATTTTTATTGAGGATTTTATGTCTTACATTCTGTTCTTTCTGCCAGAGTTATGTTCTACGTATCAAATATGATTTCAGTTGTCTTATCATTTTATATATATATATATATATATATATATATATATATATATATATATATATATATATATGTACATAGGTTGTGCATAGGTGTGTTTCTGATTGTTCACATTTAGGTGCTCATGGATGCAAGTATGGGTGGATGTGTATATACATATGCAACAATTAGTTTCTTATGACTTGGACAAAGCAGCCGAACAGGGAGCTTATCAATTTGGATAGACTTGGTAGTTATCAAGCATTAGGGATCCTCCTTTGTTCACTTCTCCAAACCTGAGGTGACAGCTGTACTCCCCCATGATCAGCAGCATTTTCATTTGAGAACGGGGGATTTGAACTCAGGTCATCATGCTTATACAGCAAGCACTTACCCTCTGAGCCAACTCCTCCGCCCAGTCTTCAGATATTTTTATTTACATTTTAGGAATTTGCTGCATTGACAAAAGAGCTGAATGCCTGCCGGGAACAACTTCTAGAGAAAGAAGAAGAGATCTCTGAACTCAAAGCTGAAAGAAACAACACACGAGTGAGTATAAAGTATAAAGTATAAAATAGGCATATTCTTGATTGGGATCTAATCCAGTGTGCTGTGGACAGTTGGCATAGAAAATAAACACAATTCCAAGGGTTCCTTAGTACTACTTTAATAGCTCAGTGTATGTTACTTTAAGAAGTGAGAGCATGTGGATGCTACAAACTCTATAAAAAGACAGGAAACCCAAATTATAGTCTCCACTACTGAAACAGGAAGCTGCCTTGGAAAATGTTCTTATTCCTTCTGGCCTTTACTTCACTGTCCTTTAAAAAGTCTCTAAGTAATGAGATGCTCGGATGGAGTGGCCGGCATTTGGTCCACACTTCATTCTAACAAAGAGGGATCTTTGTAAAAAATAGCAACAAAAAATGACAGGGTACACAGATCAATGGCAGAACATTTGACTGCAGATGAAACAACCAACACAAAAAGAAACTAAACATGACAAACTAGCTGAAGACGCTCTGCGGATTACAAGAGGGATATCCTTTAGATCTTCAAAGATGTATAGGAGACTACCAGATTAATATGCATTCTTTTTTAAAATCTTTATTGTCCAAATTTAGATACATTGTATGAGCAAATACGTGTTGGTAATCCCATTTCCCTCCTCTGGTTATCCTCCTTGGTTTTATGTGATGAATCTCATAGTTTCTTCATTCTGAAATTGAAGTTGTCACATGTTATCAATTCGAAAACATGTCTTATAATATAAAAGTTCAGAATTGGATCACAGATGCTATAGTTTAGTGGAATGATGGAAAAGTCACTAAATTTCATAAAATATATAAATCAAAGGACTCATAAATTAATGTAATTTCTTAGCTAAATGAAAACAGGAATCATATTTGGTTAGGTATAAAATTTAATTTACATATTAAGCTGCTGAGAATATATTTAAGTGTCATAGTATAATCATATCTATACTGAAAAACTTAAAGCATATTTATTTTATAAGTGGTCTTAAAGAGAAATGCAAAACTATAGCTCCATAAAGTAAACGTGTGCTTGTAATATGGTCTTTGCCTTTAGAACTGTTTAAATGTCTCTACAGCTGGGTATTTCAGAATATGATTATGACTGCTTAAAGATGTAATTACTACAGAACTTATAAATAAAAAACTATGATTGAGCCAGTTTTAATGCTATTATGAATAACAGAATTAACTTCTGTGACACAAGTTAATATCATCTTACAAGTATATTTCCTCAATGAGTAAAAGAAAATATATTTCCCAATTCATGAAAGTAGCCTTGCAATTAAATTCAAATGAAGATAATATATTATAATTATACACCAGGGCTGGAGAGATTGGTCAGCAGTTAAGGTACTTGGTTGCAAGCCTGACAAAGGGGGTTTGATTCCCCAGTACCCCTGTAAAGCCAAATGCACAAAGAAGCGCATGCATCTGGAATTTGTTTACAGTCTCACTCTCTCCCTGTCCTTCCTCCCTCTCCCTCTCCCTCCGCAATATCTCTCAAATAAATGTTTAAAAAGAATGAAGTGCTACAATAAATGTGAAAAAATATAATTGTAAGAATTCACAAACTGGGATGGAGAGTTGGCTAAGCGGTTAAGGCCTCTAATGCCTAAGGCCCTGGGTTCAATTCCCCAGGACCCACATAAACGAGGCCCACAAGGTGGTGGCCCTGGTGCTCTCTCTCTCTCTCTCTCTCTCTCTCTCTCTCTCTCTCTATCTATCTCTGCTTGAAATGAATAAAAATATTTATTAAAAAAGAATTCACAAACTATATATAGCACTTCACAATAGCAATTGCACATGCACCTAAGAAAGAACAGACAGTTTAAGTAATATTTTGTTTAAAGTGAAGGTTTCAAGTTATTGTGCTATGTAACCATATCACAGCAGCTGAAGTAGACTACAGTAATAATCTATTTCTATACAAAAGCTATTTTTAATTGAAAATATTTGCCCACAAGGTGTACAAATAAAGTCTGATTTGCATCAAAAGGTGTGATGCATGAACACTCTTCCAGAGAATTTAGGTTGTCAAGGCAATTTTGCTTTTTAAGGTAGAATTTTTTTTAGTGTAATGGTCTCAGTGACACATGGTCTTTGTGGAGACGTGTGGCATTCATAAACATGCTATGATCATTTAAAGGGAAGTCATTCATTTGGATTGATAGTGGTAATTATGGAGTGTGCAATCTTCTGAGAATAACAGGGGTGCCATCAACATCCTCTGTAAGATTTATTAAATACGAAGGATAGTGCTGGACCCCATAAAGTTTAGAATCAGTAAAGGGATGTGACATTTTAGCTTTAATTTCTTCTTTTACATTTTAAATTTATTTGTCTTCTTATTTTCTTAAGTATAGTATTTTTGCCCTATGACTATCAACATTTAAGACAGAATCTTGGATGGGTAGTTCACGTCTACCAACTCATTCAGCTTCAGAATCCACCTCACCCAGTAGCTTCTCAGGAACTCCTGTCACCACCAAAGTGCTTCTTCTGCTTGCCCAATGCACACAGGCTTTTCCAGCATTTTCCAGTGCTGTGTGTGTACAATCCATTGCCCATTTTTTACATCATCTTCTTCCATATTGGGAGGATCAGTTGGTACTGAGTGTTGTCTTCAATTATCTGATTTTTGCAATTTTTAGTAAAACTCACATAGAGCAGTCAAAGCGAATGGCTAGAGGTAGTTTTGATATTCACAGGACATTCAATTATAGTCTCAATTATTGGAAAATGAAGCTCTTTTTGCCATAGGTAAGACCTGTGCCTTGAGGGTTTGTCTGTTACTATTTGTTCTGTAATTAGTGTTGATGCTAGTTTCAGTTTTACAAACCCAACATCATCATTTTACTCTTAAACACTAATATTTATATAAAATATAAAGGATGCTTTCATGCCATTCTTAGACAATGGATTAACCATATTCCTCTAGCCCTCTTCTTTTCTTGTTCTTTTCTCTACTTTTATGCTGCTTTTTATAAAGTGCTTATGTTGGAAAATTTCCTTGGTACTACTCAGAGAAAAAAATCCCATGACATTTAGGTTCTTTATTACCTTACAGACCACAGATATACTCCTAGATGTGAAATGTTTTGCCACCTTATTCAGACTTGATAAATCATATTTATTATTAATTCAATTCAATAACTATTAAGCATATAGAATATTTTCCTAAGGATTAAGGATTATTCAGAATATGCTAAAGTGATCTGTTGACATAAATGAAAAGAGTTTTCAGTAATGTATAGACAGTTTCTAATTGCACAAAGCAGTGTGTAGCTTAGCTGTTTCAATCAACAAGACATTATTTAAGACATATAAACATCTCTAAGGTAGCCTTTTAAGCTTATCATAAACCTTCAGTTTCAGAAACATGCAATGTCTCCAGTACATATATCAACAAAATAAACCCTGCACAGCCTGGCTCCTCCAGCCCCTCAAACACACATGGAGGTTGACATATGGGCTGTCGGGTGATTTTAATTGACTGACTCATCCCAGCCCCTAGTGACAAAGGTGCCCACAAAATTTCTTTGATTCTATATTGGAAAGATGGGATTCAGGATATGACATGTGAAAGTTATGCTTAAAAGACTTCAAGCAGACTCAAAGGAGTATTCCTGCTCCAATCCAATTTTGGTGTATTCCTATCATTAAAATTCTAGACAGTAGCAATTCTGGCACATGTGTGCACACAAGTGCAAATACAACTCCAGAGAGAGAGAGAGAGAGAGAGAGAGAGAGAGAGAGAGAGACAGAGAGACAGAGAGACAGAGAGACAGAGAGACAGAGAGACAGAGAGACAGAGACAGAGAGATCCACCATATTCTCGATTTAGCATTCATCTTAATTTCTGGACTTCTGTGGTTATAAATTCCTATCTTAATAAATCTCAATATGTATATTCTCTAAGCATTTTGAAATCTGTGGATTACCTTTAATCAAATCAATATACCCAATGACAATTATTGTAAAAGAGTAGAAAATAAGAATGATTTGATATAGGTGATGTATTTAAACAACATGAAACATCCTCATCTCATTGATTAAGCACAAAATTGTACTTGGCAAATACAAATTACATTTCACAAAACTACATATACTTATGTATATTTATTCATCAAAAGAAGGGATTTCACCTAACTCTCATATACTAGTTACAGGAAAAAGGAAAAATATCCCTCTAACATAGTACTGAGAGTGTTTCTCATCTTGAATTAAAACACAGTGACAATGAGCTGCCTCTGAAGGCTGGGCTGGTCTGATATAAGGAGGAACTCAATGGAGTCTTTATCAATAGCACTAACACCTGCTTGAAGACAAGGTGAAGGTTTTAGTCAGAAGTAAAGTTGCCTATGGCAACATTGTTGTAGTCAAAAGATTAAGGTAATGGCATTGCTGCAATAATCAGTTATTATAAAATGAAAATCCATATTCTTTAAGAAATACATTGTAGTGTGAAAATGATAGCTGTGAACTTCATGGAGGGATGTCATGCAGCATTCTTGCTTCAAGATGATCAGCTGGTCTCCAGGTGCATCATAGCACTCAAGGGGATAAGTTTGAAGTCTAAAAGCACTGTGGGCACTCCATGGTATTACTAGCCCTATTCAGCTTAATTATGAGAACGTGGTGGGGGAGAATATCAGAGACTTTGCATCCCTCAGTAACAACACACTTGGGTCATGAGAGCCCGGCTGAAGAATGAGCTATCCATGGTCTCCTACCACAAAGACTGATCCAGACGGCCCACGGAGGAGGATATCCAGCTGACTGGGGATGGGGAGGGGGGGCAATGAGGAATTGGGGATAACAACTTATGCTTGGCCCACTAAACAATGTAACTCATTATGGACAATAAAGAAAAAAATAGTAAGAAAAAAATCATGATAACGTAGATGTGACTTCTACTTCACTATGTTATTCAGAACAGTGAGGTCCAACAAAGCTCAAGGAAAGAGAAAATAGACTCCAACTTCTCAGAAACTGCAGGAGTGAAGAATTTGGGATACTTTTCAAGATCATCACTAGTAGATAAAATAATTTTTATTAAGAATGTCTAATAGTACCTTCATTTTATATATCTCTAAGTGTCAAATTAATCAAGTGTGAGATTGAGAAATCCCAGGAAACTCACTAGGAATCTGTCTTCAGGAAATAATGCTATTTATTATCATTTATATTTTATTATTAACATTATAAACAACATAATCTTTTTAGAATTCCTATAATGGAGTGCCATTCACTAAGTCATACTATGTTATAATAACCCCTTTGTCACTGAAGACAGAATTCTTTTATCACAAGGGAAATAGCAATAAAGTCCAGGACCAGAAACTCCCATTTTTCTCCTGTTGTCCTAAAGAACTACAGCTACTAGTATTTGCAGTGGTTAAGGTTTATGGCTTCCAATATATCTCCCCATGCCTGAGGGATAGCTTTGCTTTAAGGTAATATTAGAAGCTAAACCAGCTTCAGCAGTTTTAGATCCATAATTTGTGTTCGTTAGCAAGGAAATGTCTTATGATCACTATTCATTTAATCTAGGATACTACTGAATTTGTATTTCTATGAATCAGCAGAGCAAACAGTGGTAGCATAATCTGAACTGAAAATCCACATAAATCCAGGGCATTTTTAAACCTAGTCCATTATATTTTTTTCCAAGACAAAAATTTAGTACTTTTAATGTTTCCCAAAGCTGGTGAAGCAAAACTCTCAATATCACAGTCTACATTCCTTTGTATCTATTTTACCTTACAACTTAAAATGAGGGGAGGGAGAAAGATTTTTGCCAGAGACAGTGGGTTTATTAATGGGTTGAAACAATATACAACAAGGTAATTTCAAAATTTACAGATGAGGGCCACAATATCACTGAAATATTTTAAATATATCACTCAAAACCATAAGTTAATCTCCCCTTAACTGTTACTATGTGGATTTCTAAGAAACACATCTGATTGTAAAATGTCTTGTAATATTCTTAGAAGGAAAACAAACAAACCCTGAATTTGTTCTTTGAAATGTAAGAGAGAAAGGGAGAGAAGAACCTATTCAAAAACTCTGTTTTTTTTTTCCCTTGGAGTTTGTGGTCTCCTCCTTTCTCCTACTAGAAGCCTGTCTCCCTGCACAGCCTTGCTAGCCTGAGCCACTGAAGCCACGCTGGCCTCCTGGGCCACCATTTTAACCGGAGAGTCTCCTCTCTGGTTAGCACAATCTTCAAAGCCACCATCCCTCCTTAGTCTTGGCCTGGTCCAAGGTAACTTGATTTCCACCCATTTCTCTGTCTTTGGAGCATTGGCATCTTCTTTGTGAGATGGATAAACCAAACCTTCTGCAGGATCAGGTGTCCATGCTTGAACAGAGTTCTCCAAGGGTTGCTTTAAAAGCCTTTCAGTGATATCCTCAGACCGACTGACAAACAGGTTTTTGGAAGGTCTTTTTCTTTATTATCCATATATTAGATGCATTGAGTGAGAAAATACATGTTGGTATCCCTAGTTCCCCGATTTCCCTCTTCCCTGTCCCCAGTCAGCTAGATATCCTCCTCCGTGGGCAGTCTGGATCAGACCATGGGGTAGGAGTCTTCTTATACTACCAATACTCAGGGTTAGTTCAACTCCTTCCTGGTTACTCTGCTCTCTTTTATATTAGAGGAATCTAAAGGTGTTTCTTTTTCACTATGGTTAAATTAATTGGAATCTATGAATGCATATCCATTGCTTCTGTCATCTTGCTGGTAGGGTATTGTGAGAGAAAGAAGTCATTTCTCCCATTCTAACATTCTTCTCAGACTCTTCTCTGCTGTGCTTATAGAAGAGGCTGCTTCAAACCTGAATCTTTGGTTCACATCTCTAAATGCTTTTCTTTCTACCTCTGCAGTCTTTGATGTTTCCCCAGGGAAACAGATTGACTGTAGATCTGCCCCCTGGTTTTCTTCGGAGGTTTTGCCCTCCATCAGCTTCTGCCTTTAGTCCAATATAAGCCTTTTCTTAATACCTGCCATCAGTGCTCACTAACCTGATCTTCACAAACACTTCTGCTAATTCATTTGTAAAGACTCTGTAAGGAAGATTTTGGTCCATATCACCACCATTCTGTCTTTTTCTTTCTATGTCTCCAATTTGATTTATTTGTCAATGACTTTTAAGGGCAGTGGGTTCTGAGTCATTTTGTTAGGTCATCAGCAGACTCAAAGTCCACATAATCAAGGTGTCTCTTGATACCAATTCTTGCCAAAGCAGCAAGAGAAGTTTCAGGGAAAAAAAAGATCACTGGTCCTTGTTTTTAATTCAGGGGCAGAATTCAGGCTTTCAGCAAAGAGCTTGAAAGATGTTGGTTCTGTTGTTCCTGACCTCTTGGCTTCAGGACCCAATTTCTCTTTGACTATTTCTGTCTTTCTTTTGCTGTGTGCTTCATGTATAGCCTGCTTTTCTTTTGGAATTCATTATTTACTTGGTAGAAGAGAGGGAATAGAAAAAGGATGAGAGAGTGGCACACCAAGGTCCCTTGCTACTGCAAATGAACAGCAGATATATGGGCCACTTGATGCATCTGGCTTTATATGGATCCCAGGGAATTGAACTCAGGCTGTCGAAACTACAAGCAAGTGCCTTGAACCACAGAACCACCACTCCAGCATAACACTCTCTTTTTCTTCCTCATTCTCTTATCTGCCACATCTCCCCCGTTCTCCTCTGGTCATCACTGTCCTCCTTGTAAATACCCTTCTCTTTTTGTTATCTTCCTCGGCCACACACTCAGGTATCACAGGAGCATCTTTTGTGGAACTTTGCTATTTGGGGCTGCTGTGGTCTTCACATTATATTCCTTCTGGTCATCCTTAGTGTCTGTGTGCTGTCCTCTCCTTGTGCTGGGCATAGGTGGCAGAGACCTGAGCTGCTGCTTGCATTCCTGCTGCCTCTGATGCCTTTCCATGTTCACCTTCCTCCTTTCTTCCTCTTACGGTCTCCTTCACCATGGTTCATTCTATTCCTTGACCCTTTGGCAAAAATGACAGTTCCCATCTTATTAATGTTTTTTTCTATTCATGTACCTCTCTTATGGATACTGAGGGGACTTTGCCTGGGATAAGTGCTCTTGGCCAATGTGGCTGCTGTCTTTAGGTTTGCATTGAGAGCTGGTTTTCTTGGCAGAGTTGACTATCAAGAGCTTTTTCCTCAGGGAATACCATCTTTGTTATTGTGCATTGTGGTAGCCTTCTCATTTGACATTTCCTCCATATTCACATTATTATTCTACCTCTTTCAGAGGACTGATCAGTCTTGCAAGTCTTTTGATTTTTTGTCATTTCGGTGATGGTAGCTAATGAAGGTAGGCCTATGAAGGAAGGTAGGTTCATGAAGGAAGCCTACAGTAGCCTCAGAAATGGGGACGGCAACTTTGAGTACTGGAGAGTCAATTATATGTGCCTGGCCAACAGCTGGGCATAGAGACTAGAGCAGAATTCCAGATCAAATGTTTACTCCACTGTCCTTGATGAGTACTCTTGGCTTCTATTTCTACATAGATTACAAAATAGCAAAATCAAAGTGTTCTCTTGATTTAGAAGCCTTTGCTTCTTAAATTATCCTGTGCTATATATTCCTTCACATCTGAGATAGAATTAGGAGATAAGGAAGGCTTTGGAGAGTGGGACATACTGAACATATTTTCTTTTGTGAATTACCTTCTTTAAGTGAATCATTAAGTGATCTCCAAGGAAAACAAGGCTGAAAAAAAAAAAACCTCATAGGCATTTGAATCTTTCTAAATGTCTCTTTACCAGTTCTTATTCAACTATTTTTGTCATGTTATGGTAAGAATTTCATCTAAGACACCTGTGTAGGCTATAAGCTTACCATATGCTGTAAGCTAGTTACCTCTCCTACATCAACTCTTCTTTGTCTTAAGTCTAGGGACCACACTAAGATGCTCTTGGAAGCATCTAGAACACTTGAGTTCTCTAAAAAAGCCTTGGCCTAGAATTTCAAAACTTAAATCTCCTTATTTTCTTTCTTTAAATTCTACAGGGTAGTTCAAAGCACCAAACCTTAGATTCTCCATGCTCTTCAAAACAGTGTATGACAGCAATGACCCAGCCTATCAAATCCTGCTGTCATAGGACTGTCATGTGAAGAGACACAGGAGATGATATTTTACCTTCTTTTGAAATTAATCAGAAAACTCTATCCAATATATGGAACATTAATATCCCTTTTTCTAAAGAAGTATGCCTATAAATAAGTGAACTTTTGTTTTAATAAACCATTATTCATTCAACAAATGTAAAATGAGCCATTCATTGCTACATATAATCTTGTTGACACTGAAGATTCAAAAATGAACAAAAGAGGAATAATGTTCTTTCCTTTCTGTCCTTATATTTGTGGAAACACATGAACAAGGTAAACATCAGATATGTGTTTTTTAAATAAAAACAAATGTAAAGGAAAAGAAAGCTGTCCAGAAGCTTGGACAGACACAGGAGGTGCATTTAACGAGCTGAGATTACACTAGCTCAGGAGATGACAATGAGTCTTGCTTCCAGGCGGTGGTATTGAATATAGAGACAAGTGGTCAGAATGTAGAAGTTGAGGAACGTGAAAAAGAGTAGTACACCAAGTAACCGGTAGCATGTAATCATAGGTATGAGTATATTCAGATGAAAGGTTGAACTCTTAAGCTGAAAGGACTGAGAGTTGATGCATTTCTAGAGGTAGAGCTCATAGAAGAGAAACCTGAAAGCGGTCTGTGGCTTAGACAATGGAGATGCAGTTATGGGAGAGGTGCACTTCCTGATGATAGAAGTTTCTCTTGGTAAAGCCATCTGATGTGAGTTTGTGAAATTGAATAGATACTGAAATCATTAGGCATTGGAACAATATGTAAAGTGTTTGTCACAGAAGTAGGAAGACTTGAGCTTGGATTCCCAAGAATTTATAAACAGCTTTGGGGTGGGGGTTTGAGGAAGTGATCCCTGGGGTTCAGTGGCTAACTGTTCTAGTCCAGTGAGTGAGCTCTGGTTTCACATAGGCTTGTCTCTCCAAATCAGTTAGAGGGCAACTGAGGAAGACCCCCAACATCAACCTCTGGCTTCCACTGCATTCACACACGTGTGTTTGCACACCTGCATCCTCATACATATATATGCCACCACACACATAGAAACATACATACATGCAGGCACACCACGTATGCATGTACAAAACAACTGAGAAAGACTATATAAAATTTAAAAATTTAGACAAAAATATTGGGAAAATCATCTAATTGAATAATAAATTCATGAACAACTATGCCTGGCGTTATACTAGGAAAAATAAGTGAGAATGATCAGGAAGGTATAGTAAATGACCTGAACCATAGAGGATGACTTCAGAAGTTAATGTGGTAGACATTAGTAGAAGCTAATGGCTTGAATGTTAATGTTTTAAGTTGCAAAGGACAGATGCCATGGTTTTGGTTTGGAAGTTAATTTTTATTAGATACTAAGAGCATCTAACAGAAAAAAAATACTATGTATAGACTGAGTTTCAGGACCAAATTCCAGAACCTCAGTGCAAAGCTGTTAAGAAGACTGTTTTTCATATATGGTATTA
This sequence comes from Zapus hudsonius, assembly GCA_004024765.1. Classification (NCBI taxonomy): domain Eukaryota; kingdom Metazoa; phylum Chordata; class Mammalia; order Rodentia; family Dipodidae; genus Zapus; species Zapus hudsonius. The sequence goes on along the minus strand of PVHP010001791.1, from coordinate 54,886 downwards.
TATTATAATGACGTTGTCACTCCCTTGGACCAAAATGGATGCCATCACTTAAGCCATCCTCTCATATGGTTCATATCACATAATTAATAAAACCTGTGTGCACAGGTCCTGGTAAAATGTAGTCTTCAGTACTCTGTGTTGGAAAAGTAGAATTTGCAAGGTGAGGAAATTGTCCAAGATAAATGGTGATGCAAAACTTTAGGAAGCCTCTGGACATGATAGCTCCCACTTTTAAAGCCAGCACTCTGGGGGCAGAGGCAGAGGGATCTCTGTGTGTTTGAGGTCATCCTGAAACTAAATAATGAACTCCAGGTTAGCCTGGACTAGCCTCCCATGAAAAGCAGTCAAACAACAAACAAAAAAAACCAAACAAAACAAGATGTAGGAGGAAGCATCTAATAGCTATCTATAGCTACCACTAAAATTCCTCATTTTGTTTTTTTTCCTAGAGTGTGAGTGTTAAAAGTTTTTTATATTCTACACTGCATCATGTTATATTAGATGATCAAATGTTTATTCAGTTACTGTTCAAATCAACACAACTCTATGTAACAATTGTGAAAACAATTTTCATCATATCGAAAAGCCTGTTTCTTCATTTATATCACCTAACTGGAATGGGTACATATAAAACACATTTGATTACCCTGTTTAGAAAGTAAAGAAAATACCCAGCATCTTGGGTTTTAATTTTGATATGGATGAGCATGTACATAGGAAAATGGGAAATCTCAAAATTATGTAAAATAAAAAAAATCATTGGTTCTACTCTAAATTTATAATTATATGAACAAAACTATAATTTATATCATATTATGATAGTTATGTCCATTTCTTTCAATGTAAATTTTATATCATTATACATAAATGAAATAAGTTCAGTACTACTGAAGAAATAGTATTATTTCTGTTTTAAAGAAATATCCTTTTACATTCTGCATTTTAAGAATAAATATTTATGAATAACTATCAGACTGGACTATAGGTACTTTTAAATATTTTATCATTAGTATAATGTATCTAGAATACACATCATGGAGTCACATAACAGAATGTGAATGATCACAAAAATTTTGTCAATAATAAAAGGGTTCTGAAGATGCAATGAACTTAATTCAAATTCAAACAGGTGTTTGAATCAGAGGTGTTCCTGACAAAGCTCACCTGTGTTACTCAATTTTACTATAGCTGTAGCAATGGACACACACCATAAGAACTGACACTATGCCCCACAACACAGCAGAGACTGCCTGTGTGACATAGGCACAGATTTGATAATACTATTTTCTATGCACTGTCCTATTCTACTGGATTCTTGCTGAAATGACTGATTACTAAAGAATGTACAATGTTTGTTTTAAATTTTTACTTGTCATCATTTTAGAAACAGTTTGTCTCTAATGTACTTTTTAAACACTGGTAAAAACACATCGGTGCTTCTTTTCTGTTACCTGGGGTCAGTTACCATGAGTATTAGGGAAGCCTGAAAGAGTGGAAGGAAGCAATCACTTTTGAATGCATCCTTAAGACGTCACATTGCATCTCTCTTCTATCCAATAGCTGTTGCTGGAGCACTTGGAGTGCCTTGTATCACGGCACGAGAGATCCCTGAGAATGACGGTGGTGAAGCGACAAGCTCAGTCCCCCTCCGGAGTGTCCAGCGAGGTGGAGGTTCTCAAGGCGCTGAAATCTTTGTTTGAGCACCACAAAGCCTTGGATGAAAAGGTAGATTACACACATGTTTCAGGCTGATTTGTGCTTTGGTGATTAGCATGAAACCCCTTGTCATCACCCAAATGCTCAGTAAAGTCAGTCCAGAGGAACACATTTGATTTATGTAAACAAAAATCACTATTAAGAGTGAAAGTGAATGTCAAAATTAGATCTCTGTTTTGCACCTCATGGCCCTGCTTCAGATGACCATTAGCAATGCAGTATTGTGTAATATCATTCAGCTTCTCTGCTTTTGTTTCTGTGGTCCCTCTCCAATCCCTTAGCTCTATGTTCTGTATGTGTATAGATACTAAAATAACAGACAACTAGCTGAAAATTACATGTATTCTCAAGTGAAAATTGGGCTTACTTTATCCTTTGGTCATCTATGTTACAATCATTCAATTTTGAGAGGTAATTAATATTTTAGTTTCAAATATATATTTTGAGAGTCTCTGCATATAACAGCATAAGGTATTAGAATAAAATTTTATTTTAACACCTTCTAAAAGAAGCTATAAGCTTTTCTTAGATGTTATTAAAAAGAGTTTTTTCTGGCATATATTAGCCAACATGATGATAATATCCTCTGGAGATTAGTCAAGTTTATGACATGATTTCAATTTAGTAAAATTTGAAAGAATGAATTCAAAAATTAGTAAAGCTTTAGGATTTAGTATGGTAAGAATTGGGACACATTCTTGTAAAATACGTGACAGGTTTTGTGCATTAAAATTCAAATTTTGGGATTATTGTTAAATTTCTGAGCGTTAAGAGATTTTTGTTCCATTTAATATCTATGTAATTCTATATTTTTATCATCAGTCTTTCAGATGCTCATAGAGCAGAGACTTATGTGGAGTGTGTGCATGAGGATAACTGTAATTCTGTTTCCTGGATTATTAAGAGGAAATTGTGACCTATTTATACTTTAGTCATGGAACTGGTTCATGAAAAAATGTATTATATATATACATATATATATGATATATTATTGAAATATAAGTATTATATAAATATACATGTTTGTGCTAATGATATAAAATAAGCATTTAATATATTTAATGTTTATTTTCTCTTATAATCCCTCATTTAAAATTGCAAGACATTAGATCATATTTAGTTTGTGTCAGACACCTTGGCAATATTTGGCACCAAGTAATATTCTCCTTATGACTAAGCAGTTTACAGTTAGTGCTGGCTATTCACGTCAATAACAGGCAATTCTAAAAAATATATGTGTACAGTGCAATGCAGAATAAGAAAAGTGTCTGATTTGTTTAAGAGATGATAAACAAAAATGCCTTCAAAAGCAAGCAGCACTATTCAACAGTGAGTATTAAATAATTAGTTTTGTAGACTAAAAGAATTTTATTTTAAATCAGAGACAGACACTTTCATTGGTACGACTGACCTACAAAGCAAGAAGAGTACCATGGTCTGTCAACAGGAAATAAGTACTAGAGAATATGGCATTTGGGGTGTTCCCTAAAAGACTTTGACATCACTTAAGAAAATGACACTTTCAAAAAGGAACGCTTCTTTACCAAAATAGGAATTTATAAACAGTATTTAAGACAAATATCCCAAAGGTGGTAACACATTTATTTAGAAAGTGGTTGCTGAACATTTTAGAATCTTGAAATAATTTACCACATAAATGTTCCATGAGTTTAGCATGACTAAATTTATTCTCCAGTGTGAACTTAGGAAATTATTAATAACTATGAACACTCCAGAAAGGTCATGGTTGGGACATTGGTTAGCTCATGAGAAACTGACCTGCTTAAAAAAAGGAAGCCAAATAACCTAATGGGAAAAATGTTATGAGATTGGCCTGTTGAGTTGATAGATGTAGACAAATGTCTCACCTTTTTTTTTTTGTTTTTTCTCTTCTTTAATTTATATTAGAATAGTAACAATACTTATTGTACAGTTATGAGGTGAGTTTTAGCTATGATACAACATACAAAGCTTTGAGCCAGCACCTGGCATAAAACAATTTCTCAGTTAAAGTAAATGAATATTATTGTTTGAAATAACAAAGCCAAAATTTGTTAAAATTCTTAAGTAAATATAATTTATATTCCTCTTGATTCAGATGATTGTTGTCAATAACAATTTAACTTACTTATTGATATATTAATGTGGACTTAAATACATCCATAAACATTTTCTCCAAGAGTAGCTCTTAGTGTCTTGTGGGGCTTGAGAGGGTAATAATTTAGACATACAAAGAATTGTGAAACACTACTATAATTATGATGACTCATGTTAAAATAAAGTTAAATAGAGAGAGGGGACAAGATGTTGAATTAACTGTACCTGAGGCGGGGGGAAATTTCTGACTTTTCCATTGAGGATTTGTTGTATGAATAGCTAAACTCTAAAAAGACTGAACATGGTTGTGAAAGATCACAATCACTAACAGTCTTGCTATGGATGTCCATTTACACACCCATCAATATGTGGGGTAGAATTTTCAAAGTTAGCTAGGAGAACAGGCATTTACACATCACCCTTCATTTTACTTACAAATTCCAAAGGCCTAATAAAAAGAGAAATATCCATGTATTTTCAAATTACTCAGATATCACTGAACATACATAAATAGATATATTAGTCATGCCATGCACAGAAATGTAGCAGGAACTCAAATTTAAATATATGTTAAGATTAAATAACCATGGTTAAATATCAGGGTCCAAACAGGATTTGAATTTTTAGTCTGAGGAGATTGCCTCATAAATTTTTTTGTTAGAGGATTAGTAATTACCACAATGGTGCCCTGCCATATTTGTGGAACCTTGAAATATCTTTTGAAAACTGAAAACTTCTCTAAACATTTTTCATACTATTTAATTTTAGAAAAAAAGTAAAAATAGTAATAAAAATAAAAATTTTGATGAATAAAAATAAAATACTGTAGCTTATAAATTAACAATGAAAATAAGAAAAAAACCTACAAGGAACATAACTATTATAGTTTAATCCTAAAGAAAAAAATTATAAAATAGACACAAGAATACATTAACTGTATACTTGTAATTTAGGGGGAAATTGATCTGTTATTTTTATCATGGCATATCAAACACAGCTAGGTAGATATAACAAAAATATAATTTAAAAAGAAAATAAAAATAGCATTGGCATTCTACTGATGCAATTCTCAAAGCAGATTTTTAAAAAGCAAAAAAAAAGGAGAGCTTTTAATTTTTCTATTAAAGTAGTCCAAGCCTAGTAAATAAGCTATAATGTTTGAATTCTTTATACCCTGAAAAAGTTATTCACTTTCATTCACCACACCATTATTTACTAAGTCTGGCAGAGACAAATACAAGATGAAGCTAACACATTTCACTTATCTAAGTTTTGTTCAAAAATTTAAAGTACAAAGTCTAATCCTCGTATTTTGTGAGAAAAGCTATTATACCATTTTTATTGACAATCACATAAATTTTACATATAATATTAATCCAATATAATTTAAATTGTTTTATTTTAATAAATTTTGTTTTAGATTTGCTAATTTATGGTTGGTAATCATTGTAATTTCTAAATTTACTGAGGAGTAATAATTTCATCTTCAAAATGTTTGATTAAATTCATATTTTTTTCTTGAAAGGTGAACACAATGAGAACATAGAATGCTTAATGTGGTTGAAAAGTCAGAATCTAAGGTCGTCTAGTTTTTGAATTTTATAAATTTTCTCACATTTCCAATTAAAAGAAAAGAAGATATTTTAATCTTAATTTTAATGTAGTCTGGAATCAGGCATTCTTTTTGTTGCTCACATGACTGCTAGAAATATTCCTTGTATTAAAGGGTCAGTTAAAAGATGGTACCTTCCCTTTTCAGCATTCTAAGTGTGATCTGATCAATGCTACAGATAGTGATATGGCTGTTCTCACTACTAGCATTGCTAGACCATGTTAACAACTTTTCATTTCAGATAGCAGCTATAAACTTTAGCAATAATCTCTGTTAAATACCAGGAATGTGGGTTGGGACCTTGGTTCTTCCCCACATCTGATACATCACCTATCTACTCATTTTTATGATTTTAGCATATTTGCTTCATTGTTAGATGTTCATGCAGACAAATCATCAAAACTCATATTCTACATAATCGCCTGGTTTTTAATCAGTGCTAATTCTATGTATTTCATGAAAGTCAATGTGTGTCTGAGGCACTGGTACTCAGCCATCATTCCGATAGAGCTAGATACCAAAGATTCTGTGCAAATCTTTTTGATGACAAGAGTTCATTTATAAACGTGTTAATAATTTTTGCATGATTGGAACATTTAGGATGGTCAGAAGTTTGATGTACTCAGTCACCTGATTATTCATTGTATCAAAATACATTATATAAATATATGATTGTTTTATAACTAATTGGTCTCCAGGTGAAATAGATACTATCTTCTTTTTTGATAATGGAACAATAAATATTCCAGCGTTAAAATTTTATTCATCAATTTGTCATCTATTTTATATATATAGTTTAAATAGCTAGTTAAATCTTAGTAGAACACAAAAATACAATATAGTAAGCAACAGAATCAATGAAATCAAATTAACATATAGGAATCTATGAGAACATAACTATAGGTCTAAACAAATAACAATTTAGAAGTTTGTTTTTGTTGTTTTGTTTGTTTTTTTAAATTTGTTTTTAGGGTGTTTTCTGAGACAGGATCTCACTATATTGCCTAGGCTGATGTTGAATCTTCTATACCAGCTTCCCAAGTATTGGGATTATAAGAATGTGTTACCATATCTGGCAACAATTTCAGAAGTTCTAAAAAAAAGGAGTTAAAGAAACAGATCTATGAATTTTAAAAATATTATCTGTGAATTTAAGTTACATTTGAAGCATTTGTTAATTAAAATTACTTTCAAACATTTTTGGTTATACAAAATATAATGGTTCAGGCTGTGTGTCTGAAAGCAAAATTTTTAATCATTTTGCAATCCCTGAAAACCAATGTAAATCATGAATAACAAACACAGTACAAGAGACTATTTCTAGGCTAAGAATCATTTGCCTTTTGTTAATAATTACTAAAATTAGGAGACAAGTGACAAAATTGTCTTATTTTATAGATTTTTTTGTTTATTTTTATGTTCCATCAGTGACTGTTTTTCATATGATTTCATGATATACTCTTGAACTTTATCTCTACTTACTATGAATAAGAATTCAGAGCAAAAGCATTGAGAGTTTTACCAAGTGCCAGAAAAAGGGCCTGCTGACAAAGAAATCCCTTGAAACATTCCCACCACTGAGGTGACCGTGTATTCACAGTATTCATGCAGGTTTATTATTCTGGACTCCAGGGCTGTAAGTTCTTGATGAATTTGACAGTTTATCTCTGATACTGCTAATGCTGGGCTCAGCAGAGGTTACTGTGCATGGGATGGACATTACTGCATCTACTTTGATTTTTCTTCTAGGTAAGGGAGCGGCTGAGGGTTTCTTTAGAAAGAGTCTCTGCACTGGAAGAAGAACTAGCTGCAGCTAATCAGGAGGTAACACACCAACCTTTCTCCTCTTTAGAGGTGCAATGTCGCTGACATAATCACCCTTGTGTTTCACGTTGCTTTGATTAAAACTGTCACAAAATAAATTGCATTGTCTAGTCCACTGAATAACACCACATGACATGAGCTACCAGTGTCTTGTTTTCTGATTTTGATTATTCAAACCTGTCACCAGGAGACCAAAGGAGAGTTATCAAGAGCTAGTGAGATGGAGAATGAGAAAGAACACAGAGTACCAGTCCCTGAACAAAGGAGCACAGAGATCCAAAATTGGAAAACATGTCAGATGTCTCTTAACCATAGAAAATGTGACAAAATGACTCCTGTGGATGATATGACCATACTTCCTCTCAGTTCCTGTTCCTTCTTATTCTGATCATGGCAAACCATTGTGATCCAGGTCTGCATGCCTCATTGAGTCTGCATATTTCCTGCAGACTTGACTAAATCATTTTATATCATCTCTTAAGACTAAAGAAGTTCTCTTAGTAGATGGTCTTCCCTTTGATTTTAGTGCATACATGGACTTGGGGAATTATACACAAATACAAATACAATTAAATGAAACAAATTGAATCTGTTTCAGAAAATAAAATCTCTCTCACTCCATATGTCTCCCCTCTCTCTCTTTCTCATTCCCTCTCACTCCCTACCTTCCTCTTTGTTCACTTACAAGGCTAATATTCCACCTAGAAGAATATTCCGATAGTTTAGCTTTTATTAATGTGGATATACTGGAAAAAATTCAACTAACTTCCCATTTTCAAATAAGTCAAGATATGAGAGTGTTATTGTCAGTGTTTTATAAAGATATTCCTAATAAAATTATATATGAATACATATTTAATATTTTTTCTTTTACAATAATTAAAATATTTACTCACATTTTTAAAAACACACAATTACTGTTCAGTACAAATAATTTTATTATTGTTTTAAAATAGTTCAACAAAATTATTCAAGTTTTTGTTTCTTCCATGTTTACAGTTTCAGCCCTAAAATTAATGAACTTATCACTACAGGGTGAGGCAGTTTTTTATGATTGAAGATGAACAGTTTAGAAGGATAAATGGGTAGCATTTTGCTGAATAGATTCATCTTCTCAAACTGAATGGCTTGAAGATAAGGGATGAGGTTGAGTTAATATTTTCCAGTATTATTGAAGAAAAGACCCTCACACAATCATGTAAAGGAGCTTCTCTCTTAGAATTCAAAATAGATACAATTCCTATAGAGTGCATTTATTCCAGAAAGAAATACATTGTGCCTTCATTTTGTATTATATCATTGTTAATTCTTAATTTTTTGTTAATATATATTTAGTTATTTTGAGTTTATCCCTTAATTATTTTTTAAATTGTGATTTATTTATTTGCAAGAAGGGAAAGAGAGGGACAAAGGTAGAGTAAGGGTGGGCATATGAACATACCAGAAACTCCAGCTACTGCAAAGGATTTATGGGGGAACTGAAGAATTGAACACTGGTAGGCAGGTTTTAAAATTAAGTTCCTTTACCTGCTTGTTAAAATATTTGATAACGGTAAACAAGCTGAAACATTGGTGCTTGGTAACCACTGGGAGAAAAGGACTGTTTTCTAAGACAATGGTAGAATTTCCATTTGTTGAAAGCAATAGGAGAATAAACTTTCTATGTCTTATAGATAGTACAGTAGGTTTGATTGTTTTGGCATTGTTAAAATAAATTTTAAATTATTATCACTATACATCTATTGCAGACTTTCATAATGCCTTTTTTATTTTAAATCATTTGTGTAACAGAAAATATATTTGTGTTTGTTATAAATAAATGAGTTTTCTCTATATTGGTAAGATAGTTTGGCTTAATCTGATTAATAGCTAATTAGGAATTCACATATTTCATCAATTTAGTTTTCTAATGATAAATTACTGATAATTAAGTATTAAGAAATGGATAAATTCAACATATTCTTTATGGTTATTTTAATATTTAAAAAGAAAATCTAAAAAAATTAAGACAGTTCAAATTGAGTTTTGGTTTTCTATACTAATTGCAAATACTATGAAAATATGCATAAGGACAAAGAAATACATAAGAAAAGCACAATGGATAGGTATTTAGAAATCTGACAAAATGATTTACAAAAATTCATCCCATTTACAATTTTACAAAGGGAACCTTGTTAAATCTTGGTTATTAGAGGAAGTAATTTAAAGAAATGTTTTCGAAAAGAGAAAAAATATGGCTAAAAGCAAGCTGTCAAAGAACATCCTTAGCAACCTAACCATAAAATATGATATAGATAAAAGTATCATACTATTAGAAGGAAAGTGGTGCATATCTATAAATGTGCAAGGGACTGTGGAAATTCTAATTCTATTAAAATAAATTTAAATTTTACTAAAATAAAAATTGAGATGTATTACAAGTATATAATTCCATATGACATATTTCCTGACTTCAAACAGCAAACTTATAGAGTAAATATGTCATATTATCATATGCATTTGTTTCGTGATTTTGGCAGGGTACAGCATGGCATGATCACAAGGTGGGCATCACCTCTGACATAGCAGGTATAAAACAGGAGGAGGAAAGTGAGCTAAATTCTAGTAAGGGGAAGCTGGCTATAACACCCATACACTTGCCTCCAACAACAAACTACCTTTAGCAAGGCTTAGGTGTCTACTTTGTAATTGAGGTTTCATTCTATAGCGGGATTGATTTACTGATTATCCATGTGTTTGATCTCTCTCTATATTCACTCCAGGTTTAGACCCCAAATACCCTCAGTTTTATTGCTAGATTTTCTTACATGACCTGTTTCCAATTTTGAGTTTGTAGAGAAGCCATTCTAGCTAAATCAGTGAGCCCAGGTTCAGTGAGAAACAGTCTCAAAAAATAACCTCTACACACACACACACACACACACACACACACACACACACACACACACACACACCTCAAAACATATCCACACATAGAGGGAAACAGAGAAATACTAGAAAACTGTGCCAGATAGTATCTATCAAAACTATCCCACATAAGGACTAGAAGCAATTGACAGAATACACAAGCAAATGAGTTTCCATCAAGTTCCTGGGGAACATTATTTAGGATACTGAAAGTTATATATCATCATTTTCATTATGCCACAAAATACTGTCCTTCTAAAATAGTTAACCAATCAAAACTATAAATATACTATTTTAAGTTGCAATTTTGATAGAATTAATAAGTAACAAAAATATAAAATATTCTATGAAAAGTTGAGTTAGGTGTAGTCAGAACTCAGCAATTTTGAGGAAACTAGCAAACAAAATACATCACTTTATGTAGAGCAGGGCATCGTTGAGACATTCTGCTTTGGAGAAAGAAGTCTGAAAACAAGAGAAAGAGGCAAACATACTCTAAACGAGAGGGGTACTCCTCACTCAGAGTAATTAGTTTTCTTCCTACATAAATCTGTCAACTGCTCACTCTGCTACTGCAAACAACTTGTCTGCCTCGGTTGTTCAACCATAATAAAATAAACTATCTCATTAAGTTGCCCTACAGAGTAAAATGGTTGGAAATGTGTAAAAACACAAAGTTAGTCCTAGAACAAAAATCTTTCAATCAGCATTACTGCTGTTAATGTTCTTCACAGGGTCACTATTGTCTTTGTGAAAAACAACTCTATTCTAACCCTTTGAAAGGGTGGGACTGCGACCCAGACAGCGTTCTGCACACACTGAGACTGACAAGCTGCCAATGTGTTGAGAACAGTAAAAATTTGTCACTCATTGCCTGTGAACTTCACTTTCTATACCTCTAAGGGACTAAAGCCATGTACTTGCTGTTTTACCCCTTCACCTACTGACATGAACACATTTCACATTTTAAAATGTGTTAAAATTGTATAATATGAACACATTTTAAAATGGCATATAAATAAAATTGAAATGCATACAGGTGACCATACATAATTACCGTTATAATCCAAGAAATGGATTACTTTAAAATGAATTGTTCAGAATAATAGGTTTGGTGCGCCATTGTCATTTCTAAGGAAAGAACTAAATGGGCAAATCTCTTTCATTTCCCTGACTTCCATTTTTCGCCTGCAAAGGTGACTAATGGATATTTTCTTCTGTTCTCTACATTTTTAAGTAGTTTTAAAGCACTTGGAAATGCTGTTTTTCGCCCCCTCTAAGACTCTTTTCCTTATCACAATAGAGCTAAAAAGAATCGTGCTAAAACACAGCCTAGAATTTTGTCACCTCTGCCCTGATTGGAAAAAAAACAAAGCTCAACAATAATCCAAGTATATTCTTAAAGTGTTTACCATGCTTGGCTGGGGAGGTCAAATTTTATGATGCTGAAAATGCATATATAGCAGTCAGTAAATCCATCATCACAGAGATTGATTTTAATGTGGCATTTTTACAAGATTCAAACATTTGTTAATGGAACTATATAACGTGTTTGGGTTATTAATAGGAGGCTTATTCTAAAACATCAAAAATTCCTCACAGTAAACAGACTACACTTGAATAAACAAAAAACTGAGACCTGATTAAAGTTTGCAGATGTACTTTTTATTAATTAAATAGCTGATATTTGCTTAAACCGTTTTAATAGTACCTACTGTACATACAGCAAATAAAATAGGAACTCTTGCTCATATCTTAACACATTTGCTTAAAACATGAACATTTATGGAGACTCTCAAGGACAGGGACTCATGCAGAGTCCTGCCTGTTCCTCATGAACCTCTTCTTGGCGTCCCAAAATGATCATCCACATCAGATTATCCCTTTTGGCTCTTCCCTGAGGATAAATTGGTCTGCTCATGTCTGCTTTAATTGCATTTCATTTCTATAGCTTCGGTAGTGTTTTCATCAGTTGAAAGTGAGGCCCCCTCAGCTTAGGAACATCAGGGGACCTGTGACAGCGATTGTGGGGAATCCTTTTTGTGCTTAGAAGAATTTTATAATGATGAATGATTCTGTTTTTCTGTTCTATTGGGGGACATAAAGTTTAAAGTAGCATTCTTTTGTATTATTCAGAAAGGTGAGAAATTATTGGCAATTTTAAAAAATTATTGAAAGCTTCCATAATTGTAGAGAGCAAAAAACTATAATTCATTCCCCGCCTTCCCTCATATCTCCTCCCCTTCTCAATTAGTCCCTTTTTAACTTTTTAAAATTAATATCTTTATTATGAGTAAGGATTTACACTGTATGATCAAGTCTTGTGAAGGTGCCCCCATTTCCCTCCTCTCTGTCCCCTACCCACTGGGGTCCTTCCTCGGTATGCATACTAGATCTATCCATAGGTTAGGGGATTATGAACTGCCCCAGAGGTAGCCAGTTTTTCTTTTTTCTTCCCCCTTTGTGTGTTGTTGCTGAGGGGGGCAATGTCTCTGAATATTCTCCCCCACCATGGCTCTTACATTCTTTCTGCCCCCTCTTCCACACAGTTCCCTAAGCATTTTGGGTGAGTTTTAAGTCTGCTTGATTGTTGAGATCTTAAGTATCTCTGGATCTTTGCCCTGGGTTGTGTTGGGTATCATTGATGTCTGTCTCCATTGACCTTTCATGGGTTATCAGATTTGCTGTGGTGATTGGTCTCCTGTTTGTCTCGTCACTTTCTCAAAGGTTTCATTTGGGCCCTGTGTGAATGCAAGGAGTGATTTGTCTCCTGCCAGGATGTCAGCCATCATCTGGTGTCTTGTTTTGTTGGTGGAATTGAGTTGTCCCAGCTCTCTCAATGCCTTCTGAAAGACACAAACAGAATCTCCATTTGAGAGTGAAATCAATGTAGGTTAAATAAGACAACATTGCGATTTTGGCTAGCTCCTAATGGGTGTAGTCTCTCTGTAGCTCTTTGGTAGTGAGAATTTTCCCTAGGAACTCAAGTCGTTGGTCCCCATAGGATTTTGCCATGGATCCCAGTTCCAGTTAAGGGTTCCTAAGCGGGTCTCTTAGCCAATTAAGCTGTTGATTACCCTTCTAGGTTTAGCGCCACTATTGCACAGATGAGCATTTCTTGACTTGCTGGTCTCTTCCATACAGCCGTGTGTTCAGCATTCTTGTGACAACTGACAATATTGTATATCAGTGGTCTCTGCTTTCTCCAGTTTCCCCTGGCAGCTCATGCAACACCTTCCAGTGCTACACATGCTACCATCTTGGAGCTGGTTACCATTCTGGATCTAGCAGGATCTCTTGGTATTGTTTGGATGACTTTGTGATTTCTTCAGCAATAGGGTATTACCTTAGGCCTCCAACAGGTATTCAAGAACTTTGACAGGAGTCTGTCACATTTTGGGGACCTCATGGGTCTCCTTGATCAACAGTTCAGTGTGGGAAGGAACCAATAACTGGGACAAGGAGGTGCAGGCCTGAGCAGTTATTCTTGGGGTTAGGCTTCCTCCCATTTTATTCAAGGCTTCTCGTATCAGGTGGTGCCTTCAGCTCCCTTGGCAGCTTACTGTATGAAAGCTAGGGTTTTATGGTATCTATTCATTAATACTTTAGTTAACTGAATGAGTGTCCCCGCCCTCCCTTCCCCCCCAATTCTTTCCATCCCATTTTACAGTCTTTCCGTTCAGTGATGGGTTTTCTTAATATTCATGCTTAATCTGGTTAGGAGCCACATATGAGGGAGAATAAATTCAAAACCTTCAATTATTTTACTACCAATGTTATCATAACTTTATACAGTCACTTCATTATTCCAAGTTTGATTTACAAAGTTTTACATTTTCAAAATTGTTATACAATTGTGCCTTTTGCTAACCATGATGTAGTTGCCGCTTTTCCTTGACACTTAGTTAATTACTTATATTTCAATTAATGCCTCCTTTCATGCAGTGATAAATATAATTTCTTAAAAAAGATATTTCCTAAGCCAAATATGGAGGCACATTGCTGTAATCCCAGCTCTTACAATTCAGAGGCAGAGGCTCATTCAAATTTGAGATCTGCTTGAGATACATAGTAGATCCTATCTAAAAAAAATCATATAAGAGTAAAAAATGGAAAGGAAAGATCTGCTTTCTTTCCATGGTCAACCTGATAAAATCAGATAGAACATTGTTTTCACTTATATTCTGTGGATTGAATCTTGAATTTTTTAACTTTCTTTCTTTCTTTCTTTCTTTCTTTCTTTCTTTCTTTCTTTCTTTCTTTCTTTCTTTCTTTCCTTCCTTCTTTCTTTCTTTCTTTCCTTCTTTGTGTTACTAATAATCTTCTATCTCTGCATCATTATTTAGTGGGCAAACAAAGAGTCGTTATCCCCCATTCCCCAATGACCCCCATCCCCATCCCCAATCAGCTGGATATCCTCCTCCATGGTCCATCTGGATTAATCCTTGAGGCAGGGGACCATGGATAGCCTGGTATTTAGCCCAGTTCTCCTGGCCCAAGTGTGTTGTTACTTAGGGGTGCCATGCCTCTGGATAGTCTCCCCCACCATGCCTCTGGGAAGGGAGGGGAAGCTAAGAAATTCTCCAGAGACTTACACACATGTTTCAGGTACATTTTTATGAATCAATCATCAAATTAGAATGAGAGTCACCACCAGAGTCATGTGTGTAAGAGAGTAAACCTGAATGGCTGGTAGATCAAGGAATGACACTGATTTAGAAAGAGCTCACCCACTGGGATAATCAAGGGAAACTGAAGCAGAAAGCTACTGTTGAGGGAGGTTTAGGTGCATGTATCCATCTTACATGAGACTGGATCAGGCACAGGTTTTTAGTCCTGCAGGAGAGGCAAACTGCCTTTGAGTTTTCCTGGGCAAGTCCAGAGCTAAGAACAAAAGAGAATCTCCATTGTTTCTAGTCAATATCATGTCTATTTTCCTATTAAGGTTCTATATGAAGGAAGGAAGGATAATTTAACTGAGTACTAGAAAATATAATGATAGAAGTAGTGAACAGATCATCAAAAGTGTCAGTTTGATAGTGAGTTGAAAGAAAATACCATGAGCATCAACTCCAAAAACAAGCTTTACTTTAACATATAATTGAAATTATATAACTGTTAACATTCTATCTTACAACATACTTTGTACAGAGAGGAAGGAAAAGCAGACACATTCACAAAATTTGCTCATACACTGTATATACTTATTCGTAATGAAGATATTAAATATAAATAAATGAATAAATAAATAACATATTTTGATAGTACTGCAATCAAATTATTGACAGTTGTTTATTTAAAACTTTTCTTTTTGTGTATGTGTATTGAGTATGTGTGTTGTATGTGGTGTGTGCATTTGTGTGTGCAGATATTCATGTCTCATGAGCGTGTGTGGGGGGGTGTTTGTGTGTGTAGGCTAGAGGAGAATGTCAGGTGTCCTTTCCTTATTGATCACACACATACTTCCTTGATTCTGATTTGCTCTCATCCCTGAAGCTGCTGTTAATCAGAAAGACCTAGATAACTCCTGTCTCCCACTGTGGACTGGTGGTTACAGATGTGTGTGGCCATTCCTAGCTTTTTGTGTGGGTTCTGGGAGGCCACGTTGTTGGTGTCTGCTCACTGAAAACAGAATATCACTTGCAACATTCCCAACTGAAAGAATTACATGAAGATATTTTACACTGACTTAATATACTCTTTGGGTTCTAATAATCTTATTTCTTAAGCAGAGCTAGATATATTAGTTACTGGCTTAGTTCTTTAATTCTATTTGGGTGTCTCAAAATTTATGGTTTCCCAAAACATGTAACAACATAAATCAAAACCACTGTGGGTAGAGTGATTAAATCCAAACTCTACCTCTGTAAAATTTAACTATTCTTTTTGTTTCTGTTTTAGTTTGTTGGGGTTATTTGGGGGGGGGTACTGTAATCACAGTGCAATCTAAACATAGACTTTAGCTAGACATTGAATAAGCATCCATGCAGAAGACATGCTGTGTTGTTATGGTGAGACTTCTTATGTCTCACTCTTGGAATTGTTAATTGAAACTGGAATAGAAAAAGATGAAAATAATCTGTTAATTAGATGAGGCACTGTTTAGAAGGTGTTGTAAGATAAAGGGAAATATGAATTTTAAATTGTGAACATGAAGGTCTCTTGTATTAGCAATAAGATTTTATGTAGATGTAATTTATTTTTAAATATAGTTGGGGAATTTTCAAGATAAGTTTAAATGCTATGCCATTTAAAAATATAAATAAAGCTAGTGGATAATGTAAACAGCATGATATTTATTCCTAGGGACAACTCAAAAACATTATTTTAAGATGTCTTTCAATCTCTCCAATTGCATGCCAATGCTGGGAAGGTAAATTCCCCTGCTGTCAGACAACAGAGCTGTGGTTCTGACCTAGATAAATACTAGAATTGAACTAGCAGCGAATCATTTTACTAATTATCCAAAAAGTATTGCAGCAGAATGCTTAAAATCACAAATTTTTAGGAGTTTCATGTGGATTAAAAACTTTTCATGCTTTATCTTTCACTGTGTGACAAAGTGTATTGCTGATTCACTATATGCCACTTTCACATTTTAAAAACCATATAATTCTTGGCAAAATTAAGATAATGTGTTTAAATTGAATATAACTATACTGGCATACAGTTCATGCAGTATATGCTCATCACATCACAGCTATCATTAAAGCTTTATTAATTAGGGATTTGTTTTCAATTCCAAAACACTAGCTTTTCTTTATCTAATTTCGAGGAAATATCCTGTAGATTTTAATTTCTGAATGATCAGAATGGAAAATCAAATGAAAACTTAATCAATTCATATTAAATTTCTTGTTCCCCTTTAAGAGTTCTATGGGTAGGGCTGGAGAGATAGCTCAGTGGTTAAGGCACTTGCCTCCAGTGCCTAAGGCCCCAGGTTCAATTCCCCAGGACCCACATATGCTAGACTCACAAGGTGGTGCCCTGGGGTGCTTTCTCTCTCTCTCTCTCTCTCTCTCTCTCTCTCTCTCTCTCTCTCTCTCTCTCTGTCTCTCTGTCTCTCTCTCTCACGCGCTTTCTCTCTCTGTCTCTCTCCTTGAAAATGAGTAAATAAAATATAAAAAAAAGAAAAGAGTTCTATGGGTAGATTTCAGTTTTTACCTACTCTTGGAATTCCATTTTCCATTGAATACAAATCCATTGTGGATCAATCACATTGTGTCTCAGGCATGTGAGCCCACTATAAACTCTGCAATAAGCACCTGAATTATTGGAGCCAATTGTTAACTAAGATAGATGAAAATTTCAAGTGACTAAGAACATGTATGTATGCTATTTTTCACGGTCTTTGATACATTGTAAGGTAATAATTTACTTTGTTTCCTTGGTTATTCTTACTATTGCCTTCTTTTGATGCCTCCTTTTCTACACTGTCATCTCCAGGAGAAAAGGAACTTGATTGAATTATTCTGATTATGCCTAATATTTAGATATGTGATAAATGAATATTCAATAAGTTAATTAATAGCTTAAACCATTGAGAAAGCTTAAGATTTGAGATTATAAAGGTACTGAATTTCTCGGGTCACATTTCTCTGAATTGAATCTGAATCTTTCTGTTTCACTTTCATGGATGTCTTAATTCTCTTTCAGAGAGTCAATTTTTCATTTGAATAACCCACCCAAACATTTTATGCACCTTAAAAATGTATTTTCTAAAATGAATTTTATTTTCTGCATCTTTTATCTGAAAAGTCCTACCAGATATAAACATTGGTGTGTCTTAATGTCTTAATGTTAATTCTCAGAAATCTCCTACTGACTTACTGTGCTTTCATTATTTTTTTGCAATTATCACTATAAAATTTCTCGGCAAAATTATTCTTGTAATTCCTCTCTTAAATAATGACAATAAAATTTAAATCAGAGCAAAGATTTTTTTTCCTTTAATCCCTTATTGCTTTCCCTAATGACTTGTAAATCATACCAGTGCTGATCAGCTGTTTGTGAAATTAATTAATCTCTCCAGAATGGCAAATATTAAAAAATAATGAAGTAAGAAAGGGCATATTGTAAGTATGGCAGTATCTTAGATATATTTTGGGAGAAAAAGGAATGCAACTAGAAAAGTTAAGTGTCCATCGTCAGCCCCATCCTTCTACTTGCCGGAGTTAGAGCCTCTGAGAGATTGGTAAAAGCCAATAATTACTGGGTAGAGGCCAGCCCAGGAAGAAAACTGGGATGCATCAGGAGTGTGGGCTTTCTACAAGTGATGGATCAGGCTGGCAGAGGCTCAGTGAGCAACTGAAAATCTACAAATAAAGGCCAAGGCAAAGTAAAAGCCAGAGAGATAGAATCACTCTGACAAAGGAGCTTTCCTTAAAGCAATTTTTGCTGGTCGCATTTTTCACCCATCATCTTCTTCCAACTTTTGTCTATGCATCCAGCAGCATTAGAAATACAACATATTAGAAACATTAAGAGCCTAAAAAGTTTAAATCCTTTGTCTTTTTGGTAAATTTTCAGTCATTCTCCAAACTCTGCAATAAGATATTATATGTTCTATTATTTTGTTCCCTATTTGATCAGAACAAAAAGAGAACAATATCCAATATTAAAGTAGGTGGAGTTACAAAAAATGTAACGAGCTGTTCATTCCATGAAAACTAATGACTTTGCATACTTGACAAATGATAGAAAATCATTTATAAAGAGTAAACAATATTTTTTTCTGACTCCTTGGAGTTTCTGATGACTAAGAGCACCATAATTTTTGTCTAAAAACAAGCAACCACTTTATGTGAGAGCCTATATCATCAAACGTTGAGTTCACGGCCTTTCAACAGGCATCAGCACAAGCAATCATTCATAATCCAAGCTGGAAGTACAGGGACATAGCTAGCAACAATCAAACCAAATCAAGACCAAAGCTCAGCATGACAACTTAAAAACTTGTCTGTCATTTGATTCTCCAGATTGGGATCATTTTTCCCCCAACACACATAAGCTGTTTTTAAAGTTTCTATTGGTCCTCCTCGGCCACCTTAGTGCTAGTATTCAGGCCTCCACAATCCCTGGTCCTTGATGATTGTCCTGCACAGACTAGGCTAACATTGTCAGTATCCTGACTTCTTACAATGTACCAACTAGAAACCCCCCCCCAATAAGTGGTCAAAACCAAGACATGCAGAAGACAATAAAATAAATTTCACTACATGTAATACAAAATGCCAATATGGGACTTTGTTCATGTAAGAGTCAAACTTTAATGTACAAATAAATGCACAGTGGAAGATATGAGAACTATGGGAAAAGTGTTCCCTCTACACATCTGAATACACTACAAACTGCTTTTAATATATTAGCTTAAATGAAATTAAATGCAAAAAGAGGCAACATACCAAGGTAGCAGTAAATCTGTGGAGTTTACAATGTTCTTTCCTTAATCCCTTCCTAAATTTCTCATGTTTCTGGAGGCTGAGAAGTCCAAGAACAAGATTTTGAGGTTCATTGTTTGGTGAGGGCCCAAAGTACTTCCAAAATAGCACTTTGAAGGTTTTATATTTTTTTTCACTTGGGAACACAGAAGACATAAATGCACAATGACCTTGATAGTCCCTTCGGTTCCTTTAATAAGGATACTAATCCCATTCTTGAAGACAGTGTTCTCGTGAATTAATCACTTCTTAAAGGATTATCTGTCACCTATCTATTTGTGGTTTGTGCATGTATGTTTGCATCACCTGGGCATTAGGTGGCAAGAGGTTGACCATGGCTGTCTTCATCAGGTCAACCTTTGGATTATGACAGGATTTCTCTCTTGAACCCAGAACTCTCTCTTTTGGAGTATAGCCCCAGTCCCCTGTCTCTACCTCCCAAACTCTCGGATCATTAGCTAGCACTATGCTTACCTAATATCTGTGTCGGTGGTGGAAAACTGATTTCAGTTCCTTATACTTACAAGTACTTAATGGCATCTCACATGCCCCCAAGGTCCTGTATTTTAAGATGACCACATTGACTCTTAGATTACAATTTAAGAGTTTTAGATTGGCACATGTATTTCCATCATAGCATTCCATAATGGCTTCCGATCATTCATGCAAAGCCAGTTTATTCCTTTACCTTACAGTCAGTACCATGTGCCATTCCTATATTAACTTGAAATTCTACATCCATGGTCTCATCTAAATATCACCTGAATTATGTATGAGTGAGACGAAAATGTGGATTTTATTCTGAGACAAACTCTTTTTAACATTTTTATTGTCAATAATTAGATATATTGTATGAGCAAATCTTGGTGAGGTATCCCATTTACAGCCCAACCCATTAGAGGCCCTCCTCAGAGGGCATACTGGATCGGTCCATGGGTATGGTGTTATGAATTGCAAAAGAGGTAGCCAGTTTTTATTTCTCTTTTGTGTGCTGTTGTTGAGGAGAAGCAATGACTAGATATTTCTCCCACCATGGCTCTTACAATCTCTCCGTCCCCTCTTCCTCTCAGTTCCCTGAGTCATGATGGGTGATTTTAAGTCTGCTTTACTGTTGAGATCTTAAGTGTCTCTGGAATTCTGATTTGGATGGTGTTGAATATTGTTGGTGTCTGTCTCCATTGTCCTTTAAAGGATTAT
Organism: Zapus hudsonius; assembly: GCA_004024765.1. Classification (NCBI taxonomy): domain Eukaryota; kingdom Metazoa; phylum Chordata; class Mammalia; order Rodentia; family Dipodidae; genus Zapus; species Zapus hudsonius. Next base: position 34,093 of record PVHP010001791.1, on the reverse strand, counting down.
CTGACTTAATGTGGTGGAAAAGTCTCTTATTTATCTCAACACATTCTCATAGGTTTCCTTTGGGCTATATGTGATAGGTTAGGGTTGGTTTGCCTGGATGTCAGCCATCATCCCATGTGTTCTTGGTGGAGTTGGGTTGTCTATGGTTCTCTCTCCCTTCTGAAAAATACAAACAGAATCTCCATAAGAGAGTGAGATCAATATAGGTAAAAGGAGACAAACATTGCTAATTTGGCCAGATTGTAATGGATCTCTGTAGATCTCTGGAAGTGAGAATTTCCCCTTGGAGCCTGAGTTCATGGTTCCCATGGGATTTTGCCATGGATCCCAGTTCCAATTACAGGTTCCTTGTCACTGAGCCAATCAGTAAGCTGTTGAATACCCTCCTTGGTTTAGCGCCACTATTACACAAAATGAGCATTTCTTGACTTGCTGGTCTCTTCCACATAGCCGTGTGTTCAGCATTCTTGTAACAACTGTCTATATTGTAGATCAGTGGCCTCTGCTTTCTCCAAATATCATTGACCAATTTCATCTGACAGCTCATGCCACGCCTTCTAGTGCTACACATGCTACCATCTGGGAGCTGGTTATGCTTCTGGATCTAGCAAGCAGGGTCTCTTGGTGTTGTGTGACAACACTCTGTGGTATCTTTGGCAATAGGGTCTTACTTTTGGCTTGGGGCAGGTATTCAAGAGCTTTGACAAAAGTCTGTCTTGTTTGGGTGACTTTGTGGGTCTCTTTGATCAACAGTGTAAGAAGTAATCAATAACTGGGACAGGCCTGAGCAATTTTTCTTTAGACTCCACTTCCTCCCATTCTATTCATGGACCCTCTTACCAGGTGATGCCCACAGCTTCCTCAAGATCTTACTATATGAAAGTAAGGATTTTATGGTATTGATTCATTATTGGTTTAGCTTATTGTATAAATCCCCCCACCATAAAATTCCTCCCCCTCCGAATTCCTTCCATCCCCTTTCACTGTTTCTCAATTCACCTGTCAGGTTTGCTTAGAGTTTAAGCTTAACCTGGTTAAGAACCATGAGAGTGACCCTATGGAATCAAATGAAATGATGTCCCCCCACATCTCTTGCATTCTCTATGCCTACAAAGTCATCATATAGATACTTCCAAAGTTGATGGACTCTTTTAAAGGCTTTTAATTCTAAGTCAATGATTACTATTAAGGTACAGAACTTTGAAAACCCTTCAAATGCTTTCACAATTATTCCTAAAATAAATCTCTTTTCTATTCCTATACTAATCTCTTTAATGCATATTTTCTTGGCCACCCCTTTGTAGACTCTCCTTAGAATGCTTTTTTATTTTTTCCATAGTTTGTCTGAAGATTTTTCTAAATCTTTTAAATTCTACTATCCTTTAATTTTAAATTGATCTCGAATTAAAATCTATTTTCTCACATTTTAATTTAATCAGCCAAGAGAAATATGCCACTTCCTGAGTACTTTGTACATTTCTTCCACTAAATATCTATTATTAATCACAATTTCTTCTTTGTACAAAGCATTGGATCATGAATGTAATTCAGTCAAGTTTGTAGATAATTTATAATAAGAAAGTCCTTTTCACCATGTTTTCAAAGCCATATTCCTGCTTTCCAATATTGGTTTCTAATCAAAATAGCCTTTTTAATACACAATGCTACCAGCATTCTATTCTAGACCATGTGAAGAATGTCTTCTCTTGGAGCTTCACAAGAATTTCCCTCAATGCTTCATTTACAATATCATAGATTTTTTTCCCACAGTTAATGAAAGACTTCCCCTCTCTCTATACCCAGATCTCTACCACTTCCATAATTCTAGGTATTTGTTACAGTAGCATTGCCCTTGCCAGTATTGCTTTTTGTGTCTTCTTTGTCCTTCTATACACAAAGATTGGACTATTTGTAAGCAACAGACATTAATTTCAGAGGTTGGAACACTCAAGCTCAAGGCTTTGCTGATTCAGTTTCTGTCAATTCCTTCTGCTTCCAAGATGGTGCCATGAGCTATGTATGCTCAAATGGCAGAAAATGAATGGAAAGATGGGCATGCTTAGAGTGGCTCTTAGGCTTTAGCACATCATATATCTTAGCTGTAGTTCTCATTAATCTAATTTCCTGTGTTCCTGATCACTGGTTCATATAAGTAATACCCACTTTCATTGTTAAGACAGGTCAGAATTGAGTTGGAACATGAGTTTAACACTACTTTCCGAATCATTAAGAACTGAGTAAGGGAGTTGGAGCCATTGCTCAGTGGTTAAGACATTGCCTGCAAAGACTGAGGACCCACTTCAAATCCCTTGTACCCACTTAAGCCACGTAAACAAAGTGCCACATGCATGTGGAGTACATTTGCAGGGGTGAAAAGGCCTGGCATGCTCATTCTGTCTGTCTCTCTTTTCCCTATCTCTCTGCTTAAAAATAAATACATATTTTTAAAAAAACTGAGTAAGTAGGAGTGCTTTCACTAAAGTGATTCCTCCCAGGTCATGCTAACCAGCAGTGAGGAATCCAGACCTGCTGCACGACTCTTGCAGACTAATGTCTTAAACCTCTCATGGAATCCTCCCAGTCAGTGAGAAGGCCAAGATTGTTTTCATTCTCTTGCTGTCTTGAGTCTATTTATTGTCTACTTCACAAGCAAGGAGGATGAAATTCCTAAAAGGCCAATGCTACCTATAGCTTGAATGATTACCTCTAAATATATGAGCATGACAGGTTCAAACTCCAAAGTTGAATACCTGGAAGAAATATGCTTCCTTGTTCCAGTGTGAAAGGAAGACTCAGCTCGTCAGCACTTTCAATGAAATCAAGTGGTGAATTTTCACTTCAATAACTACCTACCTATGATAATTTGTTATTGTTCATAAACATAGAAGAATAATCAGAATAGAAAGGAGGAGAAAAGAAGTTACCATATTGGAAATCATATGCCTATTTCAAAAGCCTAGTTCAGGCTTGATTTTTCTAAAATAAAATGAAGTTTACAACTTAGAGGTGAAAAGTTATGACTTATTTGAACTAAGTTATGTATATATTTCATGAAAATCCTGATGTTCATAACATTTTATGGATGTTTCAGAAATTCAATTATGTGTGGTATTTCTTTAAAGGTTTAGATGATGTCTTAAAAATGAATTATCTCATTCTTCTGATCAACTTTTAGTTAAGTAAGCATTCCTGATGGCCTGCTGCAATTTAGGCATTAAGATATAATTGACATTCAAATGATGTACTGAACAATCAGAAGTTAACTTGCAAGCCAAAGCTAAATTTGAAGTTTGATTATTTTAAAATGGTCTTGCTTTACTTATACATAGATTATGAAAATCTATACTTTAAAAAATGTCTTGGTATTTTATCATATCTGATGTCAGGGATATTACCTTAGTGGAATAGTAATTTTTGATATTTTTTAAATTTTTAGCAAAATTTTATTGCTTTGGTGGTAATGTAACTTTTGATGCCAAAGGCTACATGTTCAATATGATATATAAAACTATTTTTTCAGGAACTGTCCCATTGTTCTTATCAATCCAGTGGTTAAATCAATTTGTGTTTATCATTGAGTACTCCTGAATTAATTTTACATTCATTATTGGTCCACATGACTTCATTATTTAATTCACCACATTTTAAAAATTAATTTCTAATCTTAAAAAAAATTATTTATTCATTTTTCAAGGAGAGGAGAGAGAGAGAGAGAGAGAGAGAGAGAGAGAGAGAGAGAGAGCACCAGAGCCACCATCTTGTGGGTCTGGCTTATGTGGGTCCTGGGGAATTGAACCAGTGGCCTCAGGCACTGGAGGCAAGTGCCTTAACCACTGAGCAATCTCTCCAGCCCTAATTCACCACATTTTTATCAAGTTACCTAGTCATAATAATTTCATGTGATATTTCATGTTAAATTGCTATTTTCAGTAAAGCAGTTTCATAAAATTATCTTATAACATGTATTGCTAGTACTTGTGAGTGAATAAAGAAGCAAAATTAAGATTTTAAATGAATTCTGCATACAAAAATAAATAGATTTATACTACAAAAATGTTTGAAGGCAAGGTGCATTCTCCCTGAAGAGACCTATTTTAGCAGAGGTTGGAGCTGGAACAGTTAGCCATGAAGATAGAGAGGATATCATGTAAGAGAACAGTGAATGAATTTCCTCAGTACTTTGTGGGAGAGATACAGGTAATTCTTGGGGAACAGAAAGGAAGTCACTATGACCAAAGGAAGAGTATCCTGTAGGACATGATCAACATTGTAAGAAGCGTAAATATGTACTTAATTCATTGGCAACGTTTTGTAGGTTTTTTTATAGAAAGCTAAAAACAGCAAAATATAGTAATAATCTGCCACATGGATGATAAATTGTAGATGAACAAATATAAAGAAACCAATTATTTTGTGATAATAATATTTCAGAAAATATTTACATAATGTAGCATGGTGACCTTCACATATGATATGATATCAATTCCATGTTTTCAAAGGCCAGAGATCTTGGTACATCCCTGCATAAAGAGTTGACAAGCAGCACAACTTATTACATATCACAATATTGGATAATTCTGGATCAAATATGGACTGCTGTGATGATAACATAATAAAATTTGTCATGAAATGAATTATGACATTGTATCATGTAAATTACTTATGTATATAAATAGCAAATACATTTGAAAACACCATTTGAAAAATTTGGAATCCTATTTTTTACTTTGAGTATCACTACAATGAAATATACAACTACCTGTGAGCTCATTGAAGTGGAATTATCACTGAATTGTTTTATAAGTTAAATAAGCTTGGGTGAAAAATTCTGCATTAGGAACTACTAAAACGACAGTGAAACATACAGTTAAATCTAAGGGTTCGGTTCATGTTAGTATAACACTACATAATTAAATCTAAGGGTCCATAATAGTATAATGACACTGTTTGAATTCACCTCATGTTTTTACTTACTTCAAACTTGCAGATTTGTTTACACTGTAAGGTAAATGATTGCGACCATAATTCCACATCAACCTTCAATCTTTTCACATTTGTTTATAGTCTATTTTAAAAGTATTCACAATAAGAATTTTCACATTGTCTTGGAAGGTTAAAAATAATTTTGGTATATAGCACATACATTAGAATATTGATTAGATACTTTTCCAACTTGATGTGCCTTTTTCAACTTGAAAATACTATCTTAGGTTTCATTTCACAGATCTTTAATCTTCTCTCAGGAGAAGAGTTATGAATTCTTCTAAGTGTTACTTGAAATTCTGACATAAAAATAAAATATGTTGAATGATAATATGAGTAAAATATAATATCTTCTTTTTGATCATCTGCAATTATTCATTAGCTATTAACTACATTTAAGTAAATTCATTTTTATGCTTGAGTTTTAAAACAATAATGCTTTTATCTTGCAGATTGTTGCCTTACGTGAACAAAACGTTCATATTCAGAGAAAAATGGTATCAAGTGAGGGGTCCACAGAGTCAGAACATATTGAAGGGATGGAACCTGGCCAGAAAATCCATGAAAAGGTATGACACATATGACATGATTTTTCACAGAATGACTTATTTGGTGCATCATTTGATGGGATAAAGTACACATGTGTGTGTTCTACTTAAACATACACATATTTAGATTTTAAATACTTGCTGTTAATTAGATTTTTTGAGTAATTCAATTATACATGTTATCTAATATATATATATACATATATATATATATGCAAGGCATTAAGGTTAACATCAAAAGTACATAAACCTGTAATACATCCATGACTAGTTTAAATATACTTCTGAACTATTAAAGTGTGCTATTATAAATGGTATTATTATAAAATTTTCTTGGAAATCTATTATTTGACTTAGCACTTTACTTTTTAAAAATATTTCATGTACTTATTTGCAAGTAGATAGAGACAGAGACAGAGACAGAGACAGAGACAGAGACAGAGACAGAGAGGGGGGGCATGGTCTCCAGCCTCTGCAAAAGAACTCCAGGTGCATGTGCCACTTTATGTATCCGGCTTTACATGGACATTGTGGAATCAAACTCTGGTTGAAAGGTTTTGCAGGTGAACATCTTAAACCTCGAACCATCTCTCCAGCCTATATTTTACTTATTTTGTGTGGAAATTCCCAACAATATTCATGCTAATGAAAGGTTGCAAGATTTCATAATCTGGTATGTGAAGCAATGATTTTACCAATTTGACTCTTTTACCAATTTGATTCTTTTTCTCTTTCTTTTTCTCTTTTTCTCTTTCTTTCTTTCATTCTTTCCTTCTTATCTTCTATCCATCCTTTTTTCCTTCCTTCCTTTTATAGAAGACAATGACTCTCTTTTGGAGTGGAGGATAGACAGAGGCAAAGGAAATCAGCAGGGCCTTTTGACCAGCAATAGACATTGAGCTAAAAATGTTTCTAGTGTTACAAGGGAAAGAAAACTTACATGCAAAATTAGATGAAAATTACTTAGATATTTGCATGCCTCAGCTTGAAACTCAAAAGAATCTTCTGAACATAGTCCTTCAACAAGTTATATTTTTGGATATTTAAACTAAATCATTATGACTACCTGAATCAATAGCTAAATTGATATAATTGTAAATAGGAAGCAGATGATGGATTGATAAAGCATTCCTGGACTTCTTCCCTTTCCCAGGTGATAATTGGGTACTGTCGCACTGATGCATTGGAACTGTGGCTTCTTAGGTTTCCTCCCTCAGCAGCAAAGGATATGAAGGAAGCAGATGAATTTCCACAGATGGCCACTAATTCTAAAGTCTGAGAAATGAGCACATCTTCATCTAAGTCCTTCCAGTTTTAGATTTTCTGCATTTATCTTATAAATCCTAAACAATTAATATTAAATTATAATATCACATGAAGATTTTAGAAACTCCACTTGAGATTAAAATAAAAATTCTCTTTTCTTCAGCTAAATAAAATCATATAGTTCAATCAATATATTACCAAGCTTCCTTAAGACAAAACATTTGCTAGTCAGTAAACAACACAGGAATGAACACACAATTTGCCCTTGTTCCATTTAAATTATATCATCAGTAGACTACAACTATACATTTTTAGAGAATAATAGAAATCACATGGGTTTGGGTATAAAAATTGAATTTATAGTCTAATCTTTTGCTTAGGCTTTTTTAACAACACGAAAGCATATAATAACACATGTATCATGCTACAATTTAGAATTGAAAATGTTATGCATTCTTGAATGTAAGTAAGACCATGTGTAGTTTCTAACTTTTTTTAATATTTAAAGAATTCTTCTTGTAGTCCTGAGGACTAGGAAGAAGAGAATACATATATACATGTTTATGTTTGTATGTGGGGGGAGATGTTAGACAGATGATAGACAGATATCATTATGCACCAACTAATAATATTTCTATCAATAACAAATGGCATATAGGATGTCAAGCAACATTCATAGGTGTATAGTAAGCTAAATCATCCACTTCTAGGTAAATTCTCATAACAATATTGCAGATGATACATGATTCACATTTCTTCTTCACTAGGTAGAAAGGACAGAGTAGCTATCGCTGCTAAATATAGTATAGGATGCAAGATAGTTTCCATGAGAGTGATTTTTCAGAACACATCTACAGAATTAGGAAGAGGTTTCATGTGTAATGGCATTTGCCTCCAGTGGTTATTATAGATACCATTTTACAGGAAGATTCTAGTTCAGTAGTGAATTAACACATTCATATAATCTTCTTCACATGCCAAATGCATGATGAAGGAATTTCAGCCAATGTAAAAGAGAAACAGAAACTCTTCATTCTCTTTTGTGAGGCTATAGCTGAACATTTTTGAGCTTTAAGATTGTTCATACTTTATTCATTCTAAAAATTGTTTCAGAAGTGATTTCCAAATGCTGAAGACTAATAATATTATTATATTATGATACATATTATTGTTTCAAATTGCATGTCCTATTTTCAACATCAACCTAAAATACATTGTGTGCATATTTAAAAAACAACTTAAATTGGTTCAGTTTATATTAAGCCTTGATTTCCTTTAATCAGTATGACTCAATAAATTTCTGCATATTATACCACATTTCTATGACATTTTTGTAAACTATGCAATAATCTAGATATTATTCTAGTAATTTTTTCCTAAATTTTACAGATATAATATTATAAAGCATCTTTTCTTTATGAACTTTGAATTTATCTTTATAAAATTCAACTTAATATATAGCAAGACCATGCATAATGAATTATCGATTTTAATATCAAGTTTCAGAGGCTTTACGTGCATTTATATTTTATTTTACTTGTGTGTTTGTGTGCCTGTTCGTGTGTGCTTGCAAGTACGTTTGACACAATAGACTCTTGAGAACAACTCTCAGATGGGTCCTTGCCTGTCCACATCATGGATGCAAGGTCTCCTGCCCTGGATCCTCTGTGCAGTTTTTCCTGTGCACCCCAATAGTTTCTGGGAAATGTTAGTGCCCTTTCCTCCCATCCAGAGTCTGCACAAAGCCATGGTGTCTTCTGGCTCATGACCGAGGAGCTGGGGAATAGATCACCAATATTCCAGGTTGATTGGCAAGGGCTTTATCCACTAAATCATCTCCCCAATCTCTAGAGCAGTGTGTCGTTCAGAATGCTATTACATGCATTTAAACAGAGTGAAAGAGAATATTGATCACTGTCCTACTAAACAAAAAGTTACAAAATGGCTGTTCGAATGGAATGAAGGGCTGCAGAGACTGGTCAGTAGTTCAAGGCTCTTTCTTACAAAGACTGATAACTAGGGTTGAGTCTCAGTGCCCAAGGACAGCCAAATGCAAAAAGTGGAACATGCACCTGGATTCCATTTGCAGTGTCAAGAGGCCCTGGCATGCCCAAATTCACTCTTTTATTCTTCCATATTTATTGTCAATAACTAGAAACATTGTATAAGTCTTATGATGGTACCCCCATTTCCTTCCTCCTTTTTCCCAACCCACTGGGGTCCCTCCTAGGTTGGCTTCCTGGACCAGACCATGGGATAGGGGGTTATGGATGGTACAGAGCTAGCCAGGTTTTTTTTTTCCTTCATTGTGTGTTGTTGCTGAGGGTGGCAATGGCTCTGGATGTTCTCCCCCACCATGGCTCTTACAGTCTCTCTCTCTCTCTCTCTCTCTCTCTCTCTCTCTCTCTCTCTCTCTCTCTCTGATAAAATAAATAAAATATATCTAAAAAGGAAGAAAAATGAAAGTCTATGGCTAGATACCAGTGGAAGTAATAGAAAGTGACAAATAACCTTACTCACTTTGCCCTTAAAGTTACTTAAATTACACATGGTAGATTTTTAACCAATAGGAGTTGCTTTATGTCAGTGGCTTGAGAAATCTGTTAGTAAACTGAACGGAAGAAATAGTCCCATAATACATACTCTGAAACGGGCCTTATTACTCATGAAAATATCCTATAATTATTACCACCATTTCCCTAAAAAAAGAAAAGAAAAAAGTAAGAAATAAGCTTAGTTGAAACACTTCACCATGTCCCTATGCAACCTTAAGTTAATGTTATTCAAAGAGGAACAGATTCACATGATAAGAATTTTCAGAACACTAAATTTACCTTGCTTAGACTGCAGCTCTATAACTTCCTGTTATAGAGGGAGAATAAATTTACAATTTAAAAAAATAAACATGAAACTCATGGAGATAATGGTGCTCATAACTTGCATAGTCTCTATTTCCAATTGAACTTTCCAGCTACAAATATTTGCCAAGTGATGCAGATCAGTAGAATATTAGCAGTAGAAATTCAGAAGACAAAACCCCTGTGTTAAATTTTGTAAGGATGTGCCTCGAACATTAAACATGCCCAAAGTAATATTGCAAAACACGATAAAATGTAATGCCAAAATGACATTATAGTGGTAAGTAAATATTACATAATAGTTTAAAGAAATAATGATAAAGAGTCAGACTTGTGAGAAGAAGAAAAAAAAAACTTAAAGCCTTCTGAATGAAACAAGAAATGCAAGTATCCCTGGTTGGGAAGGCTCCTTTTTGTCACAGTTTAAGGAAGCAGCTGGTACCTAGTGGCAGTGGGCAGGAGCAGCAGGAGACAAAGATTAACCAGTGACCACCAAGTGGCAGAGTCTTAAATTCTTTCATGCTCTAGTTAAACATCCAGTTCCATTCTCTGTGCAGTAAGTAGAGAAGCTTAGACAGATTGCAGATTAAGAAATAGCTTTATGATATTATTTCTTTAAAAATATTTTCATTATGCTTTTCTAGACATTTATTTTTTTCTTAGGAACAAGTAGCATTGTTTTCTTAATTTTTCAGATAACAAAATCAGGGTGAAATGACTTATATGGAGCAAATTCTCTCATCTCTATATCACATTACTGCACCTTAGAAATTGGCTTACTGCTGGTTTTTATTATTTCAGAATTCCATAGCTGAATACAGTATTTCATTTGAGAGTATGATTTTACAAGTAGTAATTGGTTCATTGTTTCTTTCTTCCACTTCTTCCTTTTCTGCATTTGAGTGTTTGTGTGTGTGTGTGTGTGTTTATATGTATTTTTCCCTCTGAACAGAATCTCCAAGGCAGACTTTGATAATTGCATGGACTTTGTGTATGTAGTTGGTTCATTAACACTGCTAGAAAGAGCCAGTCCTTGGATTCACAATGCAGGAAGCCTTCGTGGTCTCCTATCCTTGGCTACACGATGAGGAATCCATGGGACTACAGAACACTGCACAACCCTTAGTCACACTCCCCCCCCTTCTTTACCACTTGCAATTATCCTCTCACTGTGGGATAAACACTGAACCAGAAGCAGTTTATGGGAGAAAAGGGATTATGTTAGAATTACAGAATCCAGCAGAAACACCATCAATGGCAGAAGAAGCTGGCTGCCGTCCACAGAGTCAAGCAGAGAGACAACACAAACAACCAGAAAATTCAAACAGCCAGAGCTCAAACTTCTCAGAACACACCTAGTAGGGACAAACTGAATAATTACCCCCCCCCCAATGAATTGCAGGAATCTGCTTGCTGGGGACTTTTTTTAAGTAGGATGCTTAATGTTAATCAAAAATGTCTGAATCAGGGATGGAGAAATGGCTCAGCAGTTAAGGTGCTTGCCTGCAAAGCCTAACTACCCGAGTTCCATTAAATATCCTAGTCCCAAGTAAAGTCAGATGCACAAAGAGGCTCATGCATCTGGAGTTAGTTTGCAGTATCTAGTGGTGCTGGCTCACCCAGTCTCTCTCCCTCTCTCTTCTCTCTGCATGCAAATAAATAAATATTCTTTTAAGAAATGCCCAAGTCTATGGGGCTATACTTTCAAACCACCACAACCAGAAACCAAGAGTTCCTGATTAATTTGATTGCTACTTCCTTAAAAATTTCAAGGGCATTCTTCCTAAAGAAACCTCTGTGGCCTGCCAGCACCCTGGTCCACCCACCTCCACATACAAAGAGTGGCCCAAGCAATCCCAAGAGCTCAAGATTGCTGGGCTTGCTGGGGCTGGGACAAATGATTACGTGTGTGAGCTTCAGAATCGGAGAATTACCAACTAGAGATGCTATCCTATGAAAATGTACTTTCAAAAAGTGCTACAATTCTGATTAAATGTCTTAATTGCATGTTTCATAATTGTTATTTTTTCTCGACTTAACCGATGAATCGCTGTTATTCTTTTGTGCTAGGCCTCACAAAAACATGTCACTCATCTGTTTTCTATACAGTCTAAGTTATGCAATTTAACTTCAATAATTTACCTAATGCATATAGGTAAAAATCAGTATACACATGAATTCACGTTTATGTGTTTATAAACTAAAACAGAACTGTCATAAAATCATTACACTCAGCTGTATGCAATGCACTCTGTTATTGTGCACACATTAGTGATTAAAGGACTATATTAGTTTATCGTTTTAAGAGTGAAGAGGATACTGATCTTTCGGTGATTATTCAACTTATGTGACATGTCTTTGTCGTGTTGCATAAGATCCTTTCCAAGTTTCCTGGTCTCTTCTAGCTTCATAAGCCTCTTTCCTTATCATTCCCAAATTGAATATGGGTGATCTCAAAGATCTAACCTGAACTATCACTTGTTTTAAATATCATTTCCATCTACAGTACAAGTATAAGATTACATTTCAAAATAAGTATAAAATGTTTCAGGATCAATTTAAAATAATTACCAAGTCCATCACCATAAACATCTATCATTTCTTTCTGGTGAGAATATTAAAAAATACCTCATCAAGCTATATTGAAATATATGGTACTTATCGTTAAATATAGCCACCCCACTATGCAAAAGAAAACCAGAATCTATTCCCATTAAGTATAGCAATGTACTTGATGAGCATTCTCTTTCTACACCCATATTCCTGTTATATGCTTCAGCCTCATATACTATTGCTATAAGCTAAATTGGTATAATATGGAATTTTATATATATCATGAATATGCAAATTGTTCATTTTTATACACTTCAGCTATTCTTCACTCTTGTCAACTATACTACATGTCATGCATTATTACTTTGCTCTGTCAGAGACAGTTATCATTTGGGATCATTTACACCTAGACAACACTAATTGGATACCTTTTATTTACTGGTTACATATATTAAATTTTAATCCTGAATGAAATGCATATTTTCCTTTAATCATTCAGTTTGATTTGTGTTTCTAGCAATAAAGTCAAATTTGTGAATTCTGTATAATGTAAAGATAATTTTAATACTGTCTAATCTTCAAAATGAATATTGAACAAGGCATTCTTTACCATATCTACCCTTTGGATTGGCAAGTAATTCTATATGTCTTTCTGAAAATCTTATGAACAAAGTGTGCCCATAAGTACAAGATAAATAATCAACATAAAGACCATCACAGTTTTCTAAATGGGCTTAAGTTGTTTTATTTTTATCTCTGTGACGTTTGCAAAGCACAGATTATTGACTAAACATCACCAAGCTTGTGAGCTGGAGAAGCTGAAATAGAAAGGCAACAAGTAAAAAAAAAAGATCAAAAGTAAAAAAAAAGTATATAAGCTACCTGATTTCATGGAGCTTAAAATATGAATATTTTCTTGAAGCAAATTTTAAGGCTGTCCATGCATCTGAAATGATAAAAGAGCTTATTTGACTGAACATGAGAATTTTTAAAAACATGAAAGTAAATCTTAAGGAGAGCTTTGATATACATAATGTATTGGAAATTATTTGGTAAAGTACATTTTCCAGCACTTCCTAAGTATTCCCTGTCATCTATTCTTTTATTTATCTAACATAAAAATTCCTCCAGATTAAAAAAAATAACAAAAGAACATTTACTTAGTCCCACATTGAAACCCAGCTGTTTTTCGATGTTTTGTACCTTTTTATAGCAAAAGTCTTTCAAAAGGGGTTTTCAACCCATTATCTTTCATATATTACTTTTTTTTAATTAATGACACTATGGATTTCATACCTTAAATCAGAGAAACTCCAAGTTATAGTCATTTATGTTTCTAAATACAATAGTCAACTCCCAGCCCCTAAAGTTGAACTTTCAGCATGATTTGTCACAGGTGATCACAGTTTCCCTGGATCCACTTGCATTCCAAGAAACCATAGTGCTTTTCTGTTACCTTACCAGCCACATTTTTCATTGCCTTCCTTACATTAAAAGGATCATTCTTCTTCATGTTGTGCTGTGGGTGTTTTGGATATAACAGGATTGTACAATGTCTATCATGGTGAGCTGGTGGCTTGGAATGGGATGATTGCATGGCTGTGCCCAGCCCAGATAGAAGGTGAAATTAGATTGCTGTCACTGGTTTTGATGGTTTGAATTAGGCACCTACATAAACTTATGTGTTCTGAATCCTTGTTCCTCAGATGATGGAAATTTGGGGATCGGAGCTCCTGGAGGCAGCACAGTATTGGGGCCTGCTTTATGGGGTTATAGCCAGCTTCCCCTTGCCACTGTTTGGCACACTCTCCTGGTGCTATTGTCGACCTGCTGTTGGCCAGGGTAGATGTTCAGCTACTGCTCATGCAAGATTTTTCCTTACTATCATGGAGCTTCCCCTACAGTCTGTAAGCCAAAGTCAACCCATTCCTCTCATAAGCTGCTTCTGGTTGGATGGTTGTCTCAGCAATGCAAAGCTGACTGCAACAATGGGTATGGATGTCAGACTCAAATGCAGATGTTTGAAGTTTACCTCATGGTTATTTATTTGGATTGGTCTAGTCTCTTAGTCTCTCTTTGTTATGCCATTTTGCATTGTTAATTTTTACTCTGTGCCATTATGTGTTCAAAGTTGGTAAAAAGTTTTGAGTTTACAGAACTCACAGTTAAGAGATAGTCATAAATCTCAGATGAGACTTGGGTGTTTGGAACATTCTTAAATTTGACAAAACTTATGGATACCATTGAAGTTGTGCTGAATACAATTTGTATTGTGAGAGGGTCTTGAGTCTATGGGGGCTAGGGCCAGAATGTAGGTGGTTTAAATGTGTGGCCTAAAGACTCAGGTTTGAATCATGAATCTCCACTGGGTACAGCCCTACCGGGGAAGAAGTATATCTTGGAGTTCAGCCCTAAGCTGTGTGTACAGAAGTTTGGAGTTCTGGCTGTCAATGCTCTGATAGTTTTGTGTTTCCTGGTTGTTGGATGGTGTCTCTGTGCTATGAATCTCTGGAAAGGAGCCAGCTTCTTCTGCCATTGACTGTGTTCCCCAGAATTTGTAAGCCTGAAATAAATGTTTAACTCCCATAAGCTCCTTCACTTGGAATTTGTCCAACAATGTGAAGCTAATTGCAACATCAGGTCATAGGAATTCCAATATTCCTGTTGATCAAGATAATGAACATAGTCATTATCATGTATTCCTCTTTCTCACTTTCCATATTAATGTATAAGAAATTACTTGTTCCCACTTTATATCCAGAATCCCACCGATTAATGCTTTCATTATCTTGTTTGGATCACTATCATATTTCATCATAAATATTGTAACCAGTCGGATTCTCTCTGTAATCTTAATATTAACCGAACACTGAAATTACCTAGGGAAGTTTTAAAATCATGGCATATGAAACTTCATCCTTTTCTGTCTGGAATGGAATGACAGTATTATGTCATTCACTTACCCAATGATTCTAAATGTCACTACAGAATAATTGATACAGAATAAGAATACAGCTTCTATTTTTCTTGGGCTCTAGAATGCAGATGTTTTATGTGACACAAAACAGACTTAAGGAATTCATTGGAGAATTTAAAATGAAGGCCACCAATTCAATTTTGTGCTAGAAATCTTGAATAAGACATAATGTAGTGTTTGTAGGGCAAGATTTGAATTCAGTGGTCAAGTCTGATTTTTTTAGAGAAAGGAGACATATGGAAAAACAATGGTCTAGACAGACCTAAAGTTCTATGCCTTCATGCCATATATATATATATATATATATATATATATATATATATATATATATATATATATATATAT
>PVHP010001791.1:0-18463 GCA_004024765.1 Zapus hudsonius | reverse complement strand
GGCATAAAATGAAAGATAGTTACATATCATCAAGTCAGTTGGGGGAGGATGAACATAAACAGGTTTTGGGAAAGGGCACACACCATGGTTTGTACATGTTGACTTTGAAATCTATACTTGACATCGAAGTAAGGAAACTGAATCAGAAGTAGAATACACAAGAATCTTCAGCTTTCTGTAAAAGCATGTGTTAGACATAAAATTTTAACATATTTTTACATATTCTGGTAGTTGAGACAACAAAAATTATTAACATTTATTATTTACCTTGAATTAATTTCTCCTATTTTTTACTACCCAATAAGTAACATTATCCTCTAAATGATAACTACAAATCTTGCAGTCATCTTTGATCTATTCCCTCTGTCAAAGGTCCCATGGAGTTAGTCTACTCCCACAAATGAATACTTCGGACAATCTCCATTGCTATCACCCTGGTCCAAGCCAGAAACCTCTGTTATCTAGACTATGAAAGAATTTTTTGGCTGTTTCTCTAGAAATCAATTCTTGATCATGTGTTTTACAAGAAAATCAACAGATCTATTGAAAGTAGCAGCTATGTTGGAGAGTTCTAGGTGTGCGCCATATGTGTGTTCATATGTCTGTGGGTAAATATGTGTGTGCAGGTTCATTTGTGTGAGTGTGCATAGATTGGGCAGAGGACAGTTTTGGGTAATATTCTAAGGGACACCATCTACCTCTCTTGAGACATTCTCTCCTTGGCCTAAAGCTCACCTGGCTGGACTTCCTTGCAAGTGAGCACTAGGAGTCATCCTGTCTCTCCCTCCCCACCAATGGGATTAAAGGTGTGTACCACCATAGGTAGAGTTCAAGTGGGTACTGCATATAGAACTCAAGTCCTCATGCTTACAGAACGAGCATTTACCCCCGAACCATCTTGCTGGCCTTTATTCCATTTTAATGTATAATATCTTCCTATTGTTTCCACTTCAACAACAAAAAAGCCAAGTCCTCACCATCTTCAGCCTGTAACCACGTCCAGATGCTTGCTGTACCTTGTACCGTTGAGCTGTCACTCTGCTTGAAGATACTAAACCCTCTTATGTTTCCAGTTCTGTTACTCTTGTGATCATCTGTCATTTGATTGCATGGCAGACATATGCCTATTTGCAAGTCTTTGGTTCAGTGTTTTCTTTGTACAGTTGATTGTCCCTGGCATCCCCTTGACTTTAACCCAGCATCCAGTTTGCTTGTTAACCTAATGATGTCTCTGTGTAAGTTTCTCCATCCAGCTCTTTTATTGTTTAACATGTTTTGTGATCCATTCATGTGATCGCAAAGGTTGGTAGTTTGTTCTTGTTCATTATAGAATATACCCAGAAATTATATTTGCTTATCTAAAAATATAATTGTTTTCTTTTATTTTTTCAAAGATTTTTTTAATTTACCTAGTCTAGTGTGTTAAAATTTCTCACAATGAGTCCCTACTTAACACCTGTTTCTACTAAGATTTGTCTGCAGAGCTCATCATTGAAAGTCATTAATGACCATCTGGTAATGGGGATCCTGTAATGTGGATTCTGAACTTTACCTAAGAAAGGCAGAGCAACATTTCAGTGGATTCTATTGCCCTCCCTGAGGCCATGTCCTTAATCTGCTGTGCTGGATGTCAGCAGGGTTGCTGGCTGAGGGGAACTGTGAAGTGACACTGTAAACTATCTGCACATTGACCGAAAAGATTTTCACCATTATGCAACAACTGAGAAATGGACTAGAGAAGAGGCTACTTCAATAGCCAAATTTGTAATACCTGAGATGTGATTTTGCCCAGTAATTGTTTTTTTTTAAATATCTTTCACCTCTCTGTACAACCTAGAAGAAGCTAGGTAAACATGACATTTCAGAGAATGTCTACATCCTCTAGGACAGTAGAAAAATTCCTCTAGTCAGATAAAGGTAATTATTTCTGTGTCTTCTTTCTTTTCCAGCTGAGAAATATCATTTTTATCTTTCTCTCTGCTTTTTCAATATATACAGTTTAAAACTCATCAGCTACATAAAAGTACACTTCTTACCTCCATAAACATGAAAAAAAAAGCACAGACAGCTGTCATTCTACTTTCTGCTTCTGTGATATCATTTTTTATATTCCACAATTTTAAATCATATTGTGCAAATGAAATGCATATCACTGTGTATTTCAATTTTATCAAAGAAAAAACAGCTATTTGAAGAAGCATGTGTTTAAGGGCTAAAATTTCCATTTACTATGAAGTAAGAAAAATGAGCCTGAGATCAGATAATTGTAACCCAGATATGGATACATAAGCTTGTGAAGCCTGCTGGGAACTGAGCTCCTTTGGTGTTAACACGAAGTAATGTTCATGTGTGAGTTGTGGTAACCCCGCTTGGTTGATCTAAGTGAGCCAGTGCTGTGGACAGGAGAGTACACAATGTGTGCACAATGTCCGAAGTGTTGCCTAGTATATCTAGCATTGAAACAAATCTGCCTTGATACAGAAGCATTATAGCAGAACAGAATGCACTGTATTGCATTTTCTCCATGCTCTCCTGCTTTTGCGTGGTTGGGCTCTTTGCATTTTGAAGATATTTTCCCCTAGTCGTTTGGTTACATTGTTCACAACAGAACTTTTCCAGGCACCTGAGACTGGGGTTACCAGGATGCACATTTATTCCTTATTTTTCTGTGGGTGCTGGTGATTGAATTCAGGTTCTCTGACCTGTACAGTAAGCGTTTTAACCACTCAACCAACTCCCTAGTCCTCACTGTAGCTTTACATTGCTTTGCCCTTATAATTTGATGTTGATTTACATTTACATATCTGCTGGTCATACCTTCTTCTGAGAAGGCCTTTTCAGACTTTCTAAAGTTTTTGTTTTCTTGCAATTGAGTGGTATTTTCCTTACATATTTTCAATATTGCCTTAGGGGTCCTATACTCAGGACACAGGTCCCTAGTTTTGAGGGAGCCCTTTTAAAAAGTGGAAATATCAAACTCATATATTTGACATCTTTCAGCTTCCTCTTGCTGGACTGTGCACACATAAATTTTAAATCCACAAAATCTGTAAGTCAAATTATCTAGGCTCACATTTTCCAGAGTTGGCAGGACATCACGTAAATTATATTTTTAAAGCAAGATTATATATTTTCTTTATTCTGAGTGTGATGAAAATAAAGCCTGCAAGTTCACAAAGTATTTAGACTGAATGGAAAATTTGAATTACAATTTATTGTCCAAGCCTATTAACCTATTAACTAGCATATATATATATATATATATATATATATATATATATATATATATATATGCTATATATATATATAGGTGTGATATGCTTTCAGAATAAAGAAAATATATAATTATTCAACTACTATCTCCCACTTAATGATTATTATTAACTAGCATATATATGCTATATATATATATATATATATGTGTGTGTGTGTGTGTGTGTGTGTGTGATATGCTTTCAGAATAAAGAAAATATATAATTATTCAACTACTATCTCCCACTTAATGATTATGTTATATAAGTGATTTGTGCTAAATTATATATGTATATAGTATTGTTATTTCATGGGTACACATGTAAATTTTAAGTTTACATATGACAACTTATTAAAAAAGTAATGTATTGCATTTATATGTCAATATTTATTTTACTGATCTGGGGTTTTGTGTAAAACAAAAAGGTCCAGAGGGACCTTGAACTTGCTGTGTGTTCCAGGATGGCTTTGGAACTCCTGATCCTCCTCTTTTCAAGCCCAAAGGGATTGATTACAGCCACGTACCACCACGCCCAATTTATTGGTGCAGGAGATTGAACCTAGTCTTTGTGCATACTAGCCAAGAAATCTACCAACTGAAATACAACCATAGCCCATATTTTCATATTTTAGAATCTATTTTCTTAGTAACTTATATTTTCTCCAAAACCAATTTATTTCAGAAATCTACTTTTAAAGTGTGAAAATTGTCAGGGACATTTCTTCAAGGTCATACATTCTAAATTTGGTATCAATCAGATACTGAGTACCTCACTTTTCTCTCTTCCTGCAGCGTCTGTCCAATGGCTCCATAGACTCAACGGATGACACCAGCCAAATAGTAGAGCTACAAGAATTGCTTGAAAAGCAAAACTATGAAATGGCCCAAATGAAAGAACGATTAGCAGCCCTTTCTTCCCGAGTGGGAGAGGTGGAACAGGAAGCAGAGACAGCCAGAAAAGATCTCATTAAAACAGAGGAAATGAATACAAAATATCAGAGAGACATCCGGGAGGTAAGTGGTTTAGGACACCCTCTTTCTTTGCTTTGTGAATGCTTTCTCTTAGAAGCTATTTCCATATTCTCCTCTAATGGCTTACTTCTTTAAATATCATAATTTTGAATGCACTATATTAGTTATGTTCTTATTCATTAAGACAAAAATAGTTTATCTCACTTTTCAATATGTATAGAAGAAAAGTTTCTTTATCAAATATCAGCTGTAATACAGTGATTCTTGAAGATCCTAATGAATTTTCAAAAATTCCAGTATTTAATTTAAATAACCATACATGTGGGTATGAATCACGACTTTCTATACACTTTTAATGTAGGTATGCTCAAAATGGTACTTTAATTTTTCCTGTCTTGTATTTTAATTTTATATCTAGGCATGTGAATGTATATACATGAATAAGTTATCCATATGTATGACATAATTCTTTTATGGATATTCTGTTCCCACTGGGATATGTCTACTGAAAAAATAAAGCACTTTACGGTTACTAGGATTACTATAAAATACAAGAAGATACTTTACCTGTAAGATTCAAATCATCTTCCTTGCTATGATGATAGCTTAGAACATTTTTACATTCTCACATTAGCAAGAACATTATCTCTTTTATAGACATGATTGTGTTGTTACCTTTTGTGTTTTATACATTCTTACAACTCTACATTTGTATGTATTTATACTTTGTTATGGGAATAATGAGTTGTTGGAATAGTTGACTCTATTCCTCAGATTCAATTCTTTTTTTTTTCTGTTCTCTCTTGGGCCTATTTTATAACACATTTGCATCCTTAGCCATATTAAAAGTGTTCTTATACTGTTAATTTTGATGCTACTCTCCACTTTTCCCTTCTTGCTGCATATTTCTCAGGGGCAAATGCTATCCTAAATCATCTTGAATTTCATCCAATTTACCTGCTACTCTACTCTAATTGTGGAGGTCATTTATTGAGTCATTTTTATTCCTTAAACCTACCATCCTTTCTGAAGCCTACCTCGACTTTTTCTTTTACTAAGTTTCCAAGTCTCCTGGCTCTAAAAACAACCAAGGACATCCAGTCTCCATGACCAACTTGTTCTTCTCTCCTGACTTCTGTTCAGTGGTTTTGGAGTCTCTAAGGGGTATCTCAGCATCCGCATCTTCATGTTTGTTCTCTTGGCATTTCCACAGACTTGACTTTCTAGCATTTCTGTATTCATTATTAACGTTTCACAGGCTTAGAGTCTTGAAGTCTCCTTGGCACCTGCCTTTCACTCATACGCTGTACATTTGATTGAGCAGTAAATCCTGTAATCTGGGAAGTTGAAGTGTGCCTTCGCAAGCCTGGCTCTTTGTTCCATGTTATCCTGCCACTGCACAGTCTCAATGGCCAATTCGCTGTCTTCCCTGTCTGTCTTCATCTCACCTCCATATGAACTCATCATGACAGCCTATGGAGCCTACCTGTAAATTATATGACATTCTTGTTCTGCTTCACTTTCTTTAATGGGCATGCATTCTACTTAAATTGACAACAAAGCCCTTAGAGTAACCTCACAGACATGTTCAGTCTCCACTGTATTCCTTCTTGACCAGTGGGAGCTTCATTCATTCTCATCCTAGCCCATTCTGCTCATAAAACAGCAGTATCTCTGTTGTAATTTTGAATATACTGACCAGTGCTCAAATGCTGTCTTCTCAAAGAAAGTGTTTCCTGGCCTTTCTATATAGACAAACATACTTTATATTTTTATTTATCTCACAGTACATACTTTTCCTTGGCATAGAATATATTTCACTGATTTATCATGCATCATGCATATCTTTCCTCAGCTTTCTTTAAGATGCATATCTGCTGGTTTTTTTTTTTTGGAGGGGAGGTTCAGCTGTATTTTGTTCACTGCTTTGACTACCTACACAGATACTGAGCATAGAATAGGCACTCAAACTTTTTTTTTTAATTGAAAGAGTGGATACAGAGCCGGGAATAGTGGTGCATAAACCAACCTAAGACTATATAGTGAATTCAAGGTCAGCCTGGGCTATAGTGAGACCCTTCCTCATAAAAAAAGATTAGATATTTACTGATTTTTATAATAAGATAAAACTGTGAATGAGATAGGAGTATGTACAAAAGCAATTTTTATCATTACAGACAAGGATCAATAGTCTAAGGAATAGTAGGTTCACTATAGCTCAGATGATAAAATGAATTAAGAGGAATTAATAGAACCAGAATATCTCTCTTGACATTATTGCTTCCTGTAAATAAAACTCAAATAATCTACAAAGTAGATATAGTTTAACCCTCTCCAGTGTCACTGGAGTCAAGGTATCACTAGGACATCTGACTTTTCTGCCATTGTTTATTTCTCAAACTTTTAGTATTTCTGCATTTCTTCACTCCCTTAGTTCCCACACACTTGCTCATAAGACACTTTGTGAAACAAAATTATTTGAAGCAGCCAATTCTGAGAACACACATACTGTTTTACAAAGGATGGGCCAATCTTTTCTATTATATTTCATTTATTTATTTGCAAACAGAGTTAGATAGACAGAGAGAGAATGGGCATGCCAGGAACTCCAGTCACTGCAAACAAACTCCAGTTGCATTCACCACTTTGTACATTTGGCTTTATGTGGGCACTGGGAACTCAAACTTAGGTCTTAGCTTCTGCAGGCTAATTCCTTAATGGCTGAGCCATCCCTCCAGCCCTCAAGGGCCAAAGTTAAGTGAAAACCATTGAAAGCATATTATGTTTAATTTCCCTCTATTGTCTTACAGAGAGGTACTGATTGTCCTTACTTTTCTCAGATGAGGAACTAATGTTTAGTGAGGTAAAGTGACATCTTCCCAGCCTATGCACCACCCACCCCTTCACACAGAGTAATAGATACGATTAACCTGGCTTAAAAATTTCTGCTATTTATAGTATGTCCTGCTTTTAAATTATCACAGTTCAGTAGTTTATTCAGTATTAATCATCATAAAAATGTCAGCTACAGTATAACTACCACATAAATGACCAAGGTTTAACAAGTTTTTTCTAACAAGTAAAATGATATAAAATGTATAGAACTCATTGACACGTAAATACTTAGACTCCACTTTTATATACCTAAAGTATATGTTCTTGGGATATGGTCACATAAACTGTAGTGGATTTCATTTCACAGCAGATAAATAAGATAATTTTCATTATTACATTAGAATTGTAGCACAGTGTAATTTACATATAGGACAAAAAATAAATGTTTATTAAAGACATTAAATGGAAACTTCAGGGATTGAAATTTAAGTTAAAAATTTTAAATTGAGGCCTTGGGTAGGTGACTCAGAAGTTAAAGGTGATTTCTTGCAAAGCCTGTTGGAAAAAGCTTAGTGTTCAACTACAAAAATAAAGCTAGATGCACAAAGTAGAGCATGCAACTGGAGTTTATTTGCAATGCCAAGAGGCCCTGGCATGCTCATGCATTCATTCTCTCTCTCTCTCTCTCTCTCTCTCTCTCTCTCTCTCTCTCTCTCTCTGCTTCTCTCTCTCCTCTCTCTCTATTTATGTGTGTCTCTCATAAATACATTTATTAAATGAAATCTATTTTGTTTGCATATGGGTTGAATCTAATAAATCTAAACTTAGTTTTATAATATGTCTCTTAGTGGTTTCTTAAAATACTTTTCTAATTTTCTTTATCAAGAAATGTGTCTGCAAATTATTTTCTTAGCTATTCTTTGGTCTATAAAAGTGCAAGAACTAGATAAAAGCTAGACACAACATACCTGATATGAAGATCAGTTTTAAACTAGCTTTGTTATAATTTTTTATTCAGAGAAAGCTAACCATGTGTGGATAATAATATTTTACTAAATGCATTGGTATATCAATAACTAAGTTTTAGTATTTAAAGAAATATATTTTGTTTTGTGAATAAAGCCAGCTTATATGCTCAGTCTGTTACCAAATGGTCTTCACATGTTTTCTAGTTAATCACATGAATAAATCTATATCACTTTTGTCTCTTATATTATCTGAAACATGAACTACAGTTTCACAGTACTACAGTATACTTGATAAAACTGTATTTATTTATTGTAATAAAATCCAATTATATATAAAATTCAGTACAAAAGTTCATTGAATCTTTAGGCTATTTTTCTTTATGGGTATGTTATTGTCAACCAAAAAAGTAAAAGCATTTTTTGTTTGTTTTTTGTGTTTTTTTTTAGAATTTCTAAATGACACAAAGAGAAAGCTATTTCTAGGACATGTAAATTCAAACTTTATTTTTGGTAACACAGCCTGCAGTTAGAGACTGAATCACCCACATGAATCACTGAACCAGAGATGCACTACCAAATTCTCATACAACAACTCCTACTTAAGATGTATGCCACAGACTAGAACAGCTGATTGAGGATGGATTGATAATTAATAATAAAAAGCAATTATTCATGAATATTTATTCCACATGAGCCAATTATATAAAGTTGTTAAAATTTCATTTCACCTAGTTTTAGGAGGACTGTGATTTGGTAGATATTAGTATGACAACAGACAAACGAAAAAATGTGAAAGTGTAGGAAAAGGTAGCAAAATTTACCCCATAATAACAGGTTTCCTAAGGATCAAAATTAGAATTTGAAGCTACTATGAACTATTTCATTTCTTATATCCTTGAAAGACCTGCTTATGCCCTTTCCCTGAATTTATTACGATTAAAATTTAGATGGAAGTAATATATACAAAGCAGATTCAACATTTTTCATTCAGGACACAAATGTACATAACATTCTCGGATTTCTATATGAAAATTTAACTGAAATCCTATCCTCACTGAGAGAAAAATTATGTGATGTTTCTGTGTTGAGTGCGAGCTCCCATCTCATGGAAACTTGTAGATAAACTCTAGAGGACACTTGGCATTCAACTGTGACCTTTATATTCACACACAGAACTCTCACACTTGCACAAACATGAGCATGTGCTACACACACACACACACACACACCACAGACCATATCACACATAACAATTTGTGCACATGACAAAAAGAGAAAAGTACATAAATTTTTAAAAGCAAAAATTGTAAATCAGAATCAATTTCAATGCATTGATTGTTGCACTTAATATCTAAAAATAAGCATATGGTGTTTTACAAAATTAGCTTTTCTGATTTTGTCCAAACTTGTGGATTACTTTAATTCTATATATACACTTAAATTTTAATATTATAATAATTGACTAAATTGTCCTTTCTTGGGTCTTTAAGTTCAGAAAGATTGAGTTAGACCAAGAAATTCAAGAGAGCACATTCCAGTTGAAGTCATGAATTATATTTGCTTCAGTGACAGGGCTCCAAAAATGGTACAAATAAAATGTCTCATCAAAGCTAATCTAATTTCTTTTCTCACTATTCCTAAGGCTTTTACCTAAAACTAAGGTTTCAGCAGAGCCATGTTCTCTCTGAAGGCCTCTTGAAGAAACTTCCTTAGTCCTTCCAGTCTTTGGTAGTTGCTGAAAACCCATGGGCATTCTGGACTATTATCAGAGTATCTGCTACATGTCTGTGTGTCCTAATACCCTCTGTATCAGTTTTAATGATTGAGTTTATGGGCTCCTATAATTCCATTTTAATTCATCTTAACTTGATTATATCTACTAAAGCTTATTTGCTTATACACTCATATTCATAGGACTAGAGTAGAAAAAATATATAAATCCTAAAACATAAATTGAATTGTTCAATTATGAAATCATGAGCTTTGTGACTTATACCTTAACTTGGATATAAATTAAAAGAAACAATGATGTTAAATTCAAGACTCAATATTATCAGACTATCATTAACCATCTTTTGTTCAGCAACATGGTAAATAAGGCTGTCATACTGGAATGAAGGTGAAAATAGTTTTCAAGAAAAGTCTTCAAATTCTACGGAAAAGGTTTTGTATATTGGAAATTTGGAAGAAGGGTGCCTTGGTAGGTTCTGAGGACTGGCTGGGAACCTTGGAGAAAAGGGCTGGTTAGAGATGCAATGAGTGAATGAATCCAGAGAATGTTCTGTGGATACTACAACCCATCCTCACTTCCTCATGCCAAGAAATACAATAGAGTCTCAGGAAACCACTCTAGGCTTGTGAGATTCATTTTTGCAGCTAATTTTCACTGTTAACTTTTCAACAAATTAGTCTGTTTACAGACCAGTTTCATATAAGCTCTCAGGAAGGCAAAGTCATCTCCATATTTTTATTTACAAATTAGATGGTTTAAAATTAGTGTTTGAAATATTATCAGCACTATGACTTTTTCCACTTGAACTGATAGTTAATTCCTTAGTATAGTGTTTATTTTCTTTGGATAGTGCATATTTGTTGGCTATTCTAAGTTCTTATTTAACTCATTGTTATTGCATAAAACATTTTCCCTTGGGGAGATGCAAACACATGTCTATTCACCCCAGACAACAGATTAAAAGCATGATTGGACCAAAACCATTTTTGTTGACTTAGTGATTTTATTGAGGTTACTTACAGATCATGGTGAAGGATTACTTACAGGACCATGGAGGACAAAGTCCACACTAGCACAGATGACAGCTCATGGAAGATACATTTTGCAAGCTCATTACACAACTTGCAGGCAGTTCAACTGCCAAGAGATGCATGTCCTTAGCAACTTTTGATCATTTATAGAACCTTAGACAGAGGTCTTACAGCTCTTCAACTTTCAGCTTTCCCAGGCTTGTACCTCCTGAATCTCCTGAGCCTCTTTCCTGGCTCCAGAAGAGATATTTTAATTCTGAGGAACTTGCTGTACAACAAATATATCAAAGAATATAGATTATGTCCCTATGTCATTTGGTAAATATGATTCAAATATAAAATTTTAGTTTTCTCTTTTTAAAAGTTATTTTAATGATTGCATTATTATTAATTTTATGCTAATGTCTAACTCTACATTTTAGGCAAATATTTTTCCACTAAGTTACATCAATGGCACTTACCATTGTGTCTTGACACTTAGTTAGTTCCTTTTGTATGTATACCAGAAACTGATATTTTTTTCTGTGTCTAATTTGAATGATTCTTTGTAATTGGGAACTATGGCCACAATTTTAACAATCTAATAATTTTCCACTCTATTCATAATTGTATTTACTATAACTCTATAATGAACTGCTTCATTTGCCACTAAATTCAATAGCAGGAAGTTCAAAAAGTACTTTTTGCATCATCAGATACCAGAAAGATATAAGAAGGCTTCTGATAAATAAGCAAGAAAACTCACATGAACTTTTCCTTCCATGAAAAGAAAATAAGAGTTTTCGCTTTGACAGTACCATGATTTTAGATTGTATTATTTTGAGTAACAACATCTTTAAATTGTTCTGAGAAACTGGCTTGATGTTTGTTTTTGTTTGGTCTTATTTAGTTTTATTATTTTGTGCTGCTTAGGATCAAACCCAGAGATTTACACTTAGTTTTTCCATGTTTCTTTATAGGCAATGGCTCAGAAGGAAGATATGGAAGAAAGAATCACAACCCTTGAGAAGCGTTACCTCAGTGCTCAGAGAGAATCTACCTCCATTCACGACATGAATGATAAACTAGAAAATGAGTTAGCAAATAAAGAAGCCATCTTACGGCAGGTTCAGTATCTGTCTTGGTTTTTGCTCTGTTCCATGTGTTTCTCATGATTTTCCGAAAACATGGTGTAAATATTAATTTTTCTTTCTCAGTTGACTGAATAATCATTCTCCAAATTTTTGATGAGAACTATAGAAATGGGTTTTTCAATATGCAACCTGTTTAAAAAATAAATTACCTCTCTTGTCAATAAATCATTATTATTTACTTTGTCAGTACTCATGAATCAGATATTACAGTAAGACATTTGCATTTAACAGAATCTCTCTACTGGATGTATAGTTATTCTATGGAGGACACTATGGATCAAATATCCAATCATTTCCCAAAGTTACACCTCTGATAAATGTCTCTGCCATGAAGTCTACCCAGTTTTAGAGCAAGATTGAGAAAACTATAGCGTCCATAAGTCAACTCCCGTTGGCTCACTGCATTTGTAAATGAAATTTAATCAAAATTATATTCATCTAATCAATTAATCATTGTCTAAAGATCGCTCATGTGTTATAATAGGAGTCACGAAGTTGACTCAGAGATCATAAAATCTACAAACCCTAAAAAATTTACTATCTGGCCCTGTTTTAGAGAGCTTTCCATCAACTCTAGAGCCTAGCCCCTTGAGATTCAGTTCCTCTAAAATAACTTTTTAAAAATATTTTGTAATCATTGGACACTGAAGTTACAATTCTGAGCTATATTCCCTTTATTCAAGTTTATACTTTTATCTATTTTTTTCCTTTTGGTCTCATAACATAAAAAGGGTTACTATTTTTAATGTGATCTGTTGCACTAAGGAAAATGAATAAGTGACACATACACATGATGGGAACCATCACTTTGGCCCTGTATGTGTGTGTCCCTGGCTGATTATGTCTAGAATGAGAGCTAAAGAGCAGAGGCTGTATTGCTGGTACTTGCTAATCTTACTGAGACCCTTTAAGTGGCCCTGTTACCATTCCTATTGCAGATGGAAGAAAAAAATAGGCAGTTACAAGAGCGTCTGGAGCTGGCTGAGCAGAAGTTGCAGCAGACAATGAGAAAGGCTGAAACCCTGCCGGAAGTAGAGGCTGAGCTGGCCCAGAGAATTGCAGCCCTGACCAAGGTACTGCTCTGAGACATATGGTCAGCCTGGATGTTTGCAGAATCAACTCTCAAAGTAGAATTCAGAGATAATTTATTTTGTGAAAATTAAATGTATCAAATGTTTATTATTGTGGTCTGTTCCTTTCATGACGTTTTCTTATTGGATTGTTATGAGTGTGATGATTTCCTGACCAATATAAACATAAAATAATCAAAGTTACTGTAATTGCTATGGTTAATGTGCTATGATAGTATTTGTACATAAGAATAACTGCAGAGTTACAGTCCCAAGATACCCTTATGTTTCATTTGTTTATGCTTATATGGTTTGCTCTTACAAAGATAGGAAATGAAATAAACAGTTTTTCACATTAGAATATATGCTAAAACTTGTTAACAAGTAGAAGGTAGACTTAAAATCTAGAGTTGAAAGTGGTCACATTTGTCATCAAGAAGTAGTTTTTATCATTTTTATTTCTCCCGATAAAATAAATAATAATAATAATATTGTGAAGAGTATCGAAAAGCTTCTACCATGGTATGACCAAGAGAGACTAGAACTAGTTTTGTGTCATAGAATTTTCCAAATCAAGTGCTTCAACCATAAAGAAGGAACACAGGAACACACACACACACAAACACACACACACACACACACACACACACACACACACACACACACACACACACCTGCTTCATTGAAAAAGTGAATAAAGATGAAAGGAAGATAGTATTCCTGTTTGTTAATGAAGCAATCAGAAAGCAATAGAAGAATGATGAATTACACAGTATTGCAGGAGCTACTTGGTAAGCAGTCCTATTAGGATAAGGTTATCATGTTTGATCCTTCTTTAGGCATATACCACATTAGTAAATTTCTCGGACAATGTCAGAAGTATAAAACTTTTAAAGCAGACACATGTATTTTTAAGTAAAAAATATATTCAAAGTTATATGAAGCTTTCCAAATATATCAAAAGTATGCTTTTCTTCCAAATACTCCTTGTCAATTACTCTAACATGAATTAAAATAAGCTTATTATACTCGTATCTGAGGGATATTAGCATTCTCACAAAGAATTATTATAGTAAATTTCACTACTGTGAGAGAGTTAGGTAAGAGACCGATTAAGAAAAGTAATTTGCTAATGTAAAATAATTATCAGTATATTTGTGAAGAAAAAATTAGAGAATCTGGAGTCAAAGCATTCCTCTGCTTCTGAAATTACATTTGTAAATGAGTCTTTGGTCAGTGTCTCCAGGTTCTCTCACTTCATTGGTCGTGCACATCTTCATGTCCTTCTTCACAGTGACTGTAAGCATTGTCTCCACAGCCTCCCTTATTCTTTTTACATCATTGTTAATGTCACACTATTATTATCAAAAGTCTCTTTGTAATCATGGCCCTTTCAGCCTCTTTAAAGTGAAATGAACCTGCTTAGATTAAATCAACGATAGCTTCCATGTGTGGCAAATGACATTCTTTTCAAACATTCATATAGTTTATTGATGATCTATGTTTTCCTTTCTGCCACAATTTTTGTAAAACGCACACAGACACACACACAATTTAGAACTTTATTATTAACTTGAATTTCTTTATTTTTTATGAATGTATACACACACTCATCTCACAATCATTTCTGCTCATAATTACTTTTTCTAAAGCTTCGGCTCATTTGAAATTGTCACACATCACGTTAAAGAGTGACAACAAGGTGAAATCAATTTTCCTTCAAGGAGAAAATAAGAGAAGTTCACTGTTTCTTTGATATAAGTATACATTTTTTGCAACACAAGTTTGAAATAACCATAAATCAGAGTTGACTAGGGTAGAAACTATGATTTCAAGGATTCTTTTTCATTTTTGAATAAAAAAGCGAGAGCTGGGGATGGAGGGAGAGAAGATCAAGTGCATTTAAAATGTTCACAATAAATTCTATATTGATGGCCATAAGTAAAAATAAATTTTTAAAAATTTATACACACTTAAATGCTAAAGATCATCCTGGACTCCCAATTTTATGAGTTACATATACTTCTTTAATTAAAACCCATTTTATGAAGTTTATAATTCATTCTATATTTTATGAGACATTTCATTCCAATATAATTAAAAATATCAATAATAACTTACTGATAGCATTTTTGTTCTTATCTGAAGTGAATATTCAAAACTCTTTGAGATGTCAAAAGTTAAGAAGGAAATAAGAGAAGTTTTAACATTATTTCATAACTCACTTTTGAAGAGGAATCCTGGGAGGTGAAGTATTAATGTCTTTGCTAATCTAATTCAGAAACCTGATTTAGTTTTATAGTTTAATTACTTGTAAAATTACTTGCACTTCTGAAAGGTTATAGATAAATTCATAAATTTAGGTTCCACAATATAACATCTTTGCCCATTATCTGAATAAGGCTGAGATTGAAATAGTACTCTAAAAATCACTTTATTGTATCAGTCAAACATAATCATTTTTTGTGGGGATTTTTCTGGCTTGGAAATGCATGGAAGACATCAGAAAAGAACATAGTTTACAATTATTTATTATTTTAATTTCCCACATTTATGAAACAAAAGTATCAGAAGTATTGAAAATGTATATTGTACAACACTAGATTTTAAATTGTAAATGTTTTCTTTCTTAGATTAAATTAGAATTTGTTGTGTAAAACAAGCACAAATGTGTATGAATTGTTGCATGAATAGGTTGCTGTTACTTTTCTACTACATGAAATATTTACACATAGTCTTATAATGGTATAAAGGAAGTTTCTCTATTTTAAGATGAACATAGAATGTGTGGAAAAACTTAAATTGTCTAAAAAATGTGTACTCTAGACATGAAATTGTTTTAATGCTATGACTTAATTTGTTATTACGATTAAAATGTTCATGTGACGTTATATTTACTTTGTGCCTAACATACTAATACTATTCAGCTATCAGCAATGTCTCTGTGTTAACGCTCTGCACCTGTGGTAACCTGATAGTCCCCCCCAAGACATGTAACTAAACTAACCTCAACACTGGGCAATCAATAACTCACAAAAACTCTGTGCTTCTTGATCACATTAGGGCACGATTTTGTTTCCATAGCAACAAAATAATATAGAAATATATTTTTGTGTGCATGGACCTTCATGACATTTAGGAGAGTTTACAAATAAAGTTTCTTGTCCTCACAATTAAGTTGAGGACCTTAAATCATTTTCCTTTGTTTTTTTGAATTGCATCTTAGTATAGGCAGTTAGATTATTGACTGTAATTTGTATTGAGACCAGAAGTTGTTTCTTAAATTGGCCACTGTTGCTGCAGAAACTGAATCCTGCTTGAATTAGAGTATCCATTGCAGTGTATCCTGTGGTTTAGCTTTACTTCTGATGTTTAGATTTGGGCTAGAATAAATTTTCTTCAAACTCTATTCTCCCTGAGTCATGGTTCAGTACAGTCCACGATGTTGAAATACAAGGTTTGCACATTTTTCCCAGGAATGTGATAAGCCAACAAGCAAACCCATATATGAAACTTTTAACAATCCGTCAGAGACATATTCCAGTGTTTGGTTTCCCATAATTCCAACGATGACACGACTTTTCCAGGATTGCCTTCATCCATTCTGTCGTATTTATTCATTTCCAGTCATCACTAACCTTCCATCCCTCCGGTTCAAAGCTCTTGGCTCTAGCCTATCACTGTTTTCCATTGACAACCATCAACCACATCATGTTCACCGGATGTCAGTAGAGTTCTTTCTACATAAAATCGATTAAAGTAGTAGATTTGCTGTCACGTTTTTTTTAAGCATTCTGTGCTATGTTCTGTTCAGTGTCTGTGTCTTTAGTTCTGATTTTTCAATTTTGTCCCTCTCCTTTTCCTTGACTCGTTAGTCTGATCCAACCTCTTCTACCTCATCTGATGATTATCAATATGTTATGGAAGCTAAACTACAAGAAATGATCTCCATACGTAGGAAGGTAGTCCTACTGGACTTTACTTTCTATTGCTAAATAGAATCCATCTAAGTTTTTTTTCTTTTCTTTTTATAAATTCTGTTACTTTTATTTATTGATAATCGACCATCTGTGCAGTTCAGTGCTTCAGGAGCTTACGATTGGACAGTGGCAGGTTTGTGTTCAAACCATGCACAATCTGCATGTTACATTTGGCTGATGTCATTGCTCATAAATAATTCCGATGTTTTGCTGATGCTTGGATGTAACAGGCCTTTGTAGCTGACACATTTCAAGCAGTGCTGTTCAGCTGCCTGTTTGGAGAAAGTTTATTTTTTGAAAACTACGTTTGCCGTGGGTAGTAGCTTGCTTTACATTTTATTTCAACTTCTTTCGATGGAGAGAGTTAACTCATCTTACAATTGAGGCACATTCTCCATACTTCTTAACAGGCTGAAGAGCGACATGGGAATATTGAAGAACGTATGAGACATCTAGAAGGTCAACTTGAGGAGAAGAATCAAGAACTTCAACGAGTATGTATATTGAATTCCCTCCCCAAACCCGAGCACAAGTTAATAGATTCACAAAGTACATACCAGCCAGAATATTCTTAGTTAAGTGTTGTATTGAATACTTATGAGTCTGCTCTGTTCACTTGAAAAATCTCTCCTGATATAATCAAAATAAACATAAAAGTAAATACAACTCCAAAGTAGCAAAGCTACAAAATTGGGCTGGAGAGATGGCTCAGCGGTTAAGGCACCTGCCTCCAGTGCCTAAGGCCCCAGGTTCAATTCCCCAGGATCAGGATCCACATAAGCCAGACCCACAAGGCCGTGGCCCTGGTGCTCTCTCTCTCTCTCTCTCTCTCTCTCTATATATATATATATATATATATATATATATATATATATATATATATATATATATATATATATATATATATATATATATATGCTTAATAAAGAAAAATAATAAGAAAAATCATTAAAAAATAAAAAAGCTACAAAATTAAGCTTGAACATACCAAAGTGATTTTTTTCTCACGCCAAATTTATTTTTGTTCTTCTTGAATGCAAGGCTAGGCAAAGAGAGAAAATGAATGAGGAACATAACAAAAGATTGTCTGATACAGTGGACAGACTCCTGACGGAATCCAATGAGCGTCTCCAGTTACACCTAAAGGAGAGAATGGCGGCTCTCGAAGAGAAGGCAAGTGAGCCAGGGCAGCGAAGCTCGAAGAAGGGTGTTTGTTTCACAGACTGCTGCTGTCATTGGACCAGGCAGGGAAACAGTTTGCCTTTCTAACTTTTAGAATACCTGTTATATCCTTAGTAGTCAATGATTTCTGTAAAAATATATTCAGTCAAGTTTCAAATAAGCAATAATGCAGCAGGATACATAAGTCTTTCCTTATTTGTTTGTTGGCTGTAAATATATTCAAATATATAATGAGAATATTTAGTCCTTTTCTTACATGTACCAAAAGTAATGAAGCAAATAAAAATATTGGGGGCACTTACTTTGA